>ML292359.1:0-111089 GCA_005239495.1 Nicotiana undulata | reverse complement strand
AGCCCAAGCACTATATTGCTGCAGCGAGCAACCTGATCCAACATTGTTGCGGCGTGCAACCAAATCCACTATATATATATATATATATATATATATAGCCCGAAGGCTTGTTGCGGCGTGCAACCCGATTCAATATTGTTGCGGCGTGCAGCCCGATCCAATATACCTCACATAACTCACACCTCGGCATTCAGGCCCTATCTTAGTCACTAACTTCTCCAGCCTCTCGGCCTTACACAATATCACAATAAGCATCCCAAATACAGAATACAACAAGTATCAATAAGAAATGAGAGAGAGCTGAGATATAATACACAAGTAAGACGATGATTGAGTACAGGACAACAATTAGTAGTCAAGTCTGCAAGTATATGACCGTTGCGGGTCCCAACTACTATATCATATAGCCTAAGCATGGTTTCTAACATGAAAGACAGTCAATTCCTCAAAAACAAGGTGAAACAGGTAATAATAATGGCTATTCAACTTTACATTATCTCGAGACAGACCAAGTCTCAATCCCTCACAGTGCACATTCACACGCCCATCACCTAGCATGCACATCACCCTTAAATATTCACATCATACAAATACTCGGGGTTTCATACCCTCAAGACCAGATTTAAGACTGTTACTTACTTCAACAACGTCGAAATCCTACTCCGGAATGCCCTTTCCTCTAGAATAGGCCTTCAAATGTCCCGAATCTAGTCACAAGCAGTACGAGATAATCAATATTGGCTAAAAGGATCAATTCCACAAGAAAACTACTGAAATCTAGACCAAAATCCGACCTCAATTGCCCCTCCAAAACCCCAAAGTTCACTCTCCAATCCCCAAGACCTAAACCCCTAATTTTCAATTAAATGTTGAAAGCAATAAGTCATGCCCTGAGCCAGTGGTCTAGACAAGAATATGGATATATTTTTCTGAAGGCCAAGGATTTTGAACAAAAGGTCAAAAATGCAGAAGTCATCTGGTCCCAAACTAATGCAGATCCTAACAGAACAACCCTTAATGAACTGAAGGCACAATATATGAGATATCTGAAGATTAAACAGGATGTCTTGAAGCAAAAAACTCAGCTTCAATGGTTCAAAGAAGGTGATGCAAACTCCAGATATTTTCACAGTTTAATCAGAGGAAGAAGAAGGAAATTGTTTATTCATAAAATCAAGAATGAATAAGGTGATTGGATCCAGGGAGATGAAAAAATTGGAGAGGCTACATGTGAGTATTTCCATAACTTTTTCTCCGATCCTGGCACATTAATTAGAGAAGATCTTCTGTCAATCATTCCAACTATGATCACAGATGAAGACAATGATACCCTCACTAGGGATCCATCTATTGCTGAAATAAATGAGATTGTCTTCTCCATGAATCCTACAAGTGCAACATGACCAGATGGTATGAATGGAAAATTTTACTAATCATGCTGGGAAGTGATCAAAGAAGACCTATTCAATGTTGTTCTGGCCTTCTTCAGAGGTAGTCTTATGCCTAGGTGCATGACTAGTGCATGCTTAGTTCTTCTGCCAAAGGTTGAATTCCCTAATAGTCTCACAAAATTTAAAACAATTAGTCTTAGAAACTTTGTCAACAAGATTATCTCCAAGGTCATTGGTACAAGGCTTGGTCCTATTCTCCCCAAAAATATATCAGCAAACCAGTCAGGTTTTTTCAAAGGCAGTAACATCTTTGAAAATATCATGCTTGCTCAGGAAATAGTTCATGGTATTAAAAAGCCAAATGTGGGTTCAAATGTGGTCATCAAGCTTGACATGGCAAAAGCTTATGACAGAGTTTCCTGGAGCTTCACATGCCTAATGCTCAGAAGAATGGGATTCAATGAAATTATCATTGACATGATATGGAAGACAATGTCTAACAACTGGTACTCTGTAGTTGTTAATGGTACAAGATGTGGCTTCTTCCAATCCTCAAGGGGCCTCAAACAGGGGTATCCACTAGACCCATTTTATTCATCATAGGTGCAGAGCTCCTCTCCAGGATGCTCAACAGATTGAATCATGATCAACTGTTTAATGGATTCTACATGGAAAAGAGAGGGCCACAGATCAATCACTTGAGCTTTGCAGATGATATCATCATATTTACCTCTTGCAAAAGAACATCTCTCGGAAAAATCATGTGGGTCCTTACCAATTATGAGAACACCTTAGGGAAACTCATTAACAGACAGAAAAACCATTTCATGACTGCATCCTTTGCTCTACAAGCTACTATTAGAAGAATCCATGAAGTGACAGGCTTCACAAGAAAAGATTCACCTACCTGGGGTGTCCTCTGTACACTGGTAGAAGCAGAATCATGCATTTGAATGGGCTAATCTCTAAGGATGTGGGAAGAATCAAAGATTGTCATGGTAAAATGTTATTCTATGGTGGAAGGGAAACTTTGATCAAGCATGTACTACAGGCCCTACCTATTCACTTGCTTTCAACTGTGTCCCCTCCAAAGACAGTTATGAAGCAGATTGAGAGATTGACTGCAAACTTCTTCTGGGGTATGGACAAAGACAAACACAAATATCATTGGGCATCATGGTCAAAACTTTCCAATCCACTCAATGAAGGTGGAGTTGGTTTCAGAACTACCGAGGACACATGCAAGGCCATGGAATTCAAACAGTGGTGGCATTTCAGAACTGTGGACTCACTTTGGAGTTCCTTTCTGAAAGCCAAATACTGTCAGAGATCCCACCTCATATCATGGGACACTGGCTAATCTCAAGCTTGGAAAAGGCTAAGCTTCAACAAAAAGGATGTTGAAAATGCAATTTAGTGGAGATTACATAATGAAAGCTACAACTTCTTGTGGGATAATTTGTTGGGATCAGGCCCTTTAGCCAATAGCAGAATAGAAGGAGGAAGACCAGGAAGAATCTCAGTTTCTCACTTCTGGAATGAGGGGCATTGGGATCTCCAAAAGCTTAATGAAACAGCCCTAACTCATAAGATTCATGAGATTATGCAGATATACATTCACTTCAATCTAGATCTCCTTGACAAACCTATCTGGACCCCTACTGTGAAGGGTAAATTCATCTGTGCTATTGCCTGGGATCTCATAAGGAACACAAAACCATCCAACTTCACTAACAAGATGACATGGCACACAAAGATTCCTTTCAAATGTTGCATTTGGAGAGCCCTAAGAAACAAATTACCCACTGATGATAGAGTTCTCCCCTTCAGCAGTCCCACTGTTTCAAGATGTGTTTGTTGCTCCACACATGCTCATGAAATAGTAGATCATTTATTCAACTCTGGCAACTTCACAAAAATCATTTGGAGGAAGTATGGAGGTCATGTAGGTGTCCACACTGAGAACCTGCCTTTTAGAATTCTTCTGATGAAATGGTGGCTTCAGAAGAGTCATAATGTGGTTCAAAAGCTCATCTTGGACACCACCCTTACCATTATTTGGTGGAACTTGTGGAAAAATAGATGTAGTGCCAAGTATGGGACAAAATCTTCTTCAGTAACCAGTGTCCTATATTCAATCAACTCATACATCAACCTACTCCTAAGAGGCAACTTCCCTAATGTCAACTGGCCCCTCAACTGAGAGGATCTCTACCCCTTCATTGAAACTCTTCAACAACAAACTATTTCTACCCAAGTTTGCTGGAACAAAGCTGACAATGACTTTGTCAAAGTTAGCTCTGATGGTAGTACACTGTCCAATCCTGGCAAGATAGGAGCCGAAGTTATAATCAGAAATAACCAGGGGAAGTTCATTCATGCTATGGCTATTCCATTAGGGGAGGGCACCAACAACTATGTAGAAACAAAAGCAGCAAGAATGGGTATTCAGTGGTGTTTGGCTAATGGATTCACCAGAATTCACTTAGAAGCAGACTCAGCTCTTTTGATCAAATGGTTGATTGAAGATAAGGAACCTCCCTGGACAATTAACATGAAGATACCACATTCGAAGGACATGTGCAACCAATGTTTAGATTTCAGAGCTTCTAATGTGTATAGAGAAGAAAACTGTCCTGCTAACTCACTGTCAAAGCTCAGTCATGAACTCAACTCATTGACTGAGTTCAATAATGCTTCTTCTCTCCCAACTCACATCAGAGGGAAAATCATGCAAGATTACCTAGGTACTTCTACTTTTAGGCACAAGAAAATCAGCAGAATTTGGGTACCTCCACAACATGCAAGTTCTTATTCCTCATCTCATGGTTATGGTTGATGTTGCCTTAAATATGGGAGCACAATTTTCAGTCCAAATGAAGAGCACAAGGCAACAACTGATGGCAATCTAAGTCTATGCTAACCTCTCTTTCCTTTTTGCAGGTATCATCACCTTGGGACTGCACAGACCATTGGCCTCTCCTCAGAGTGTGGTATAAACATCAATGTTGTATAATCTCCTGAGGATTGATCAATGGAATGGGGCAGATCTCAACACACACACACAATGCAACTTTGAACTAAAAAAACACAACACCAATTTCTCAACCTGCAAGGAAAAAGGCAGGAGGACATTGACAGAAATGCAATTCACACTCCCAAAATATGGACCAGCCCTTTTGGTACACTGGCTTAACAACAAAGGATTATCAGGAAATTCCACACCATTGGTGGGAATCCACTGTGTGGTATTAACATCATTGATGCTCAATCTAGTGGATCCCATTCAATGTGGTTGGAGCCTCTATGCCACCTCCTCTGAACACTTTTCCAACACCAGTCAAAACCCAACGACTTTCACAGAAACCTCACACTCCACCATGACACTTCACATCACCACACACACACACTGCCTACTGATTCTTACAGCCACACTCCCCATTCTTCAACACACCTTTCTGGTAATACAGCATGCATCCTCATATGACCAACTTTCATATTCCTTTCTCACCAACCTTAACTCATATTTCCAGAATCAACCACACCCTATAAACCCTCAGTTAGAAATAACAACACCTCACCCTCTCTCCAAGTGCCTCAGTAAACACAAGAACCTGAAGGAAAACACACACACACACCTCACAAAAACACCAATGCAAGAATCTGGGCAGAAATGCCAGTTGTTTCTCTAACTCTGGTTTCTTTCTTGTAGCTCTCAATATCCTCCTTCTCATTCAACCAATTGGTAATCTATCGGAGTGTGGTATTAGCATCTTGGATGCTCATTCCTCTAAATGTTATCATTTGTAAGAAGAAGCACACATCACCAAAAGCATGAATAAGGAAGCAGTTTCTTCTGTGGCTCACAACAATGCCATAAGTTCCTAAAAGCTCACTGTTCTTTCCCTTGGCCACTTCTCCACATTCCATTTCTGAAACCAACCACCTCCAACTGACCACCACCCTCACCCCAGTAGCACATGTCACACTCCCTCTGTCTATTCTACCAACCACCCTGCCAACCTAATAACTTACCTCAATCACCAACAGTTCCAACATTTCTGGCCCCATCAATGCAACACCTATCAACATCCCTTCTTTGTATTTTTTCCACCATCCATAATAGAAACCAAAGAACCTTCTCCAGCAACCACAAGAACCTGGTAGTAGGTGCACATGACAAGACCTTATCCCATCAACAATCATTTATCCCAGAACCCACAAGAACCTGAGAAAAGGATTGTCTTTTTAAGCTAACAAGTTTGTTCAATTGTGCAGGTACCTCCTTTAAGATTAATCATTTGTTTCAACTTCAGTGTGTGGTATTAGCATCCTTGATGCTCATTCTACTGAAGTTAAGACAATTTCAATTAATCTTTTAAGTTAATCACACATACACAACCATTTGGTGGAGAGTTTACTGCACAAAAGCTACAACTCAGCAGAATACACCACAAGACCAATAGTAGCTTCAATATTACCCCCTCAAGTTCACAGATCAACATTAACAGGCAGCCACTCCACTGTCTTCTCAACATAACTGACCTTCTTCATCAGCAACCTTTAAGCTTCAACAACAGGAAACATCTAGGGATCCAAGCCTAGCCTTCCTGGTTTTTTCATCTCAGCAGCAAAGGTTCAATCAAGCCAGACCAGTGCCAAGATTTAGATAACAGCAACTTTCAAGATTGCCTGGCAATTGGAAACAGGGCAGTGCTCACTTTCTTCTGTCAACTACATCAGATCAACCCAAATATTTGGGACTTTTTGTTAGCTATCTTCAATCATGATTTCTTTTACCTCAATGTCAAAGCAAGGTTGAAGATAGCACCTCCCTCTCTCACATGTTTTTTTCCTTACCATACGGGGATTGTCTACACTAGTGAGTGTAGAATTTGTTGTATATGGAAGCTTTTCCAACTCATGTATTCAGTAGAAAAAACAAACCTCACTAATTAAGTGTAAAATCAGACGGAAAACACCATTACTAAAGATAATTAGGATCAAGGGACTTACCTCAATGATAAAACTTGAATTCCCTTAAAAAATCTATTAAAAATCCCCAAGGTCTGTGTTCCAAAATGTTAAAATGAGAAAACTTCCCGAAGTCTTCTATTTATACTTTCTGCCCAGCAAAACCGCACTTGAGGTCCTAGTTCCGCATCTGCGGGCCAGGCTTCTCTTCTGCAAAAATTCGTTTAAAATCTGACTCCGCTCCTGGGATCACTTGACCGTATCTGCGGCCATCGCGGATGCGGGATCCAAGCCGCACCTGCGA
The DNA here is from genome assembly GCA_005239495.1 of Nicotiana undulata. Classification (NCBI taxonomy): domain Eukaryota; kingdom Viridiplantae; phylum Streptophyta; class Magnoliopsida; order Solanales; family Solanaceae; genus Nicotiana; species Nicotiana undulata. Next base: position 104,420 of record ML292359.1, on the reverse strand, counting down.
TCCAACTGCGCACCTGCGCCCTCAAATCGCTTCTGCGACCACCGTAGGTGCGGGATTTCCATCGCACCTGCGGCCTGAGCCCAGGTACTCCTTAGCCAAACCTGCATCTCTTTCTTCACTTCTACCGCCTCGCATATGTGGTTCCCACTCCATATGTGCGGAAAACACCAGTTGCAGCAGCTTTAGTTGAACTTCTCCAACTCCAAATAATTCGGTAACCACCCGGGATCACCTCCAGGCCCTCGGGACCTCGTCCAAACATACCAACATGTCATATAACCCCATACGAACTTAGTAGATCTCTCAAATCACTCAAAACAACATCAAAACACCAAATTCCACCCGGAATCAAGCCTAAAAACTTCTAAACTTCCGAATTCCGCAAACGATGCTGAAACCTAACAAATCACGTCTGATTGACCTCAATTTTTACACACATGTAATAAATGACACCACGAACCTACTTCAGCTTCCAGAATTCCATTCCGACCATGATATCAAAATTTCCACTGCCGACAAAAATCGCCAAAATTCTAACTTTCGCCAATTCAAGCCTAATTCTACTATAGACCTCCAAATCACATTACGGACGTGCTCCTAAGTCCGAAATCACTTAAGGAAGCTAACAGATCCTTCAAATTTTATATCCAAGGTCGTTAACACACAAATCAACATCCTATCGACTTTTCCAACTTAAGCTTCCAAAAGAGACTAAGTTTCTCAATTTTCCTCCGACACCACTCCGGACCCGAACCAACCAACCCGATAGGCTATTGTAAAGCATTAAAGCACAAAAGAAACAGAAATGGGGAAAACGGGGCTATAACTCTCAAAACGACCGGCCGGGTCATTACATCCTCCCCCTCTTAAACAAACATTCGTCCTTGAACGAGTCTAGAAACATACCTGGAGTCTTAAATAGGTGTGGATATCTGCTCCGCATCTCCCACTTGGTCTCCTAGGTGGCCTCCTCCACAGGCTGACGCCTTCGCTGCATCTTTACTGAAGCTATATCCTTTGACCTCAACTTTCGAACGTGCCGCTCCAAAATGGCCACTAGCTCCACATCATAAGTCATATCACCCTACAAATGAATCGTGCTGAAATCTAAAACATGGGACGGATCGCCGATATACTTCCAGAGCATAGAAACATGAAATACTAGGTTCACACTTGACAAGCTAGGTGGCAAGGAAAGCTTGTAAGCCACCTCCCCTATCTTTTGAAGTACCTCAAAAGGCTCAATGAACCGGGGCTCAACTTGCCCCTCTTCCCAAACCTCATAACACCCTTCATGGGTGATACCTTCAGCAGAACCTTCTCCCCGACCATGAAAGACACATCACAAACCTTCTTGTACGCATAACGCTTCTGCCTAGACTGCGCCGTGCGAAGCCAATCCAGAATCAATTACCTTGTCTATGCATCCTTGACCAAGTTTGTAGCCAAGAGCCTAGCCTCACCCAGCTCAAACCATCCTACTTGAGATCTACACCGCCTCCCATATAAAGCCTCGTACAGAGCCATCTGAATTCTCGACTGATAACTGTTATTATATGCAAACTCGGCGAGTGGTAGAAACTGGTCCCATGAACCCCCAAAATCAACGACACAAACACGTAACATGTCCTCCAATATCTGGACGCTCGGATTGTCCGTCGTCTGAGGGTGAAAGGCTGTGCTTAACTCAACTTGAGTACCCAACTCTCGCTGCACAGCCCTCCAAAACTGCGATGTTAACTGTGTACCTCTATCTGAAATGATGAAAACCGAGACACCATGAAGGCGAATAATCTCTCGGATGTAAATATCAGCCAACTACTCTGAAGTGTAGGCAGTACCAACTGGAATGGAGTGCGCGAACTTGGTAAGCCGATCCACAATCAACCAAATAGCATCGAACTTCCTCGAAGTCTGTGGGAGCCTAACTACGAAATCCATGGTGATCCGCTCCCACTTCCACTCTGGGATCTCTAACCTCTGAAGCAAGCCACCTGGTCTCTGATGCTCGCACTTAACCTGCTGACAGTTGAGACACCGAGCCACAAACCCAACTATATCCTTCTTCCTTCGCCTCGACCAATAGTGTTGTCTCAAATCCTGGTATATCTTCATGGCACCCAGATGGATGGAATACCGTGAGCTATGGGCCTCCTCAAGAATCAACTCCGGAAGCCCATCCACATTGGGCACACATATCCGGACCTACATCCTCAACATGCCATCATCACCAATAGTCACATCTCTAGAATCAACTCACCGAAAACTATCTTGAAGGATGAGCATATGGGGGTCATCATACTAACGCTCCCGGATACGATCATAAAGAGAAGACAAGCTGGCTAGCTAAGTCCTGAACATCCAATGCTAGAGGTCTCTGTACTACTGAAAGATACACTAAACTCCCCTAACTCTATGCTTGGGTACTCAAAGCATCGTCCACCACATTGGCCTTCCCCGGATGGTACAAAATGGTGATATCATAGTCCTTAAGAAGCTCCAACCATCTCCGCTGAGGCAAATTAAGATCCTTCTACTTGAATAGATGCTGCAAACTCCGATGATCAGTATAGATCTCACAATGAAATCCGTACAAATAGTGCAGCCAAATCACTCTACCCTCCTACATCATAACACAACCAATACATATATGCGAGGCATCACAATATACTATGTAAGAACCAAAAGTTGATGGCAGAACTAGAACTAGTGTCGTGGTCAAAGCAGTCTTGAGCTTCTGAAAGCTCTCCTCGCACTCATCCGACCACCTGAATGGAGCACCCTTTTGGGTCAGTTTGGTCAAGGGCAATGCAATAGAAGAAAAACCCTCCACAAAATGACGGTAATAGCCCACCAAACCAAAAAAGCTCCTAATTTTCGTGGTTGAGGACGGTCTAGGACAACTTTGCATTGCCTCTATCTTCTGCAGATCCACCTGAATACCCTCACTGGACATCACGTGCTCCAAGAACGCCATTGAAACGAGCCAAAACTCACATTTGGAGAACTTTGCATAAAGCTTCTCCTCCCTCAATCTCTGTAACACAATCCTCAGATGTTGAGCATGCTCCTACTGGCTACGAGAGTACACCAGGATGTCATCAATGAATACAATAACAAATGAGTCTGAGTAAGGCTGGAACACACTGTTCATCAAATGCATGAACGTTGTTGGGGCATTGGTCAGCCCAAAAGACATCACAAATAACTCATAATGGCCATATCGGGTCCTGAAAGCTGTCTTAAAAATATCCGAATCCCGAACCTTGAGCTGGTGATACCCTGACCTCAAATCAATCTTGGAGAACACCCTCTCTCCCTAACAATGGTCAAATAGATCATCAATACGTGGCAAAGGATACTTGTTCTTGACTGTGAGTTTGTTCAACTGCGTGTAATCAATGCACATCCTCATAGTACCATCTTTTTTCTTCACAGATAGAACTGGTGCACCCCAAAGTGACACACTAGGCCGAATAAACCCCTTATCAAAGAGTTCCTGAAGCTTCTCCTTCAACTCTTTCAACTCTACTGGTGCCATATGCTACAATGGGATAGAAATGGGCTGAGTGCCTGGTACCAAATCGATACCAAAGTCAGTATCCCTGTCACGCAGCATGCCCGACAGGTCTGTAAGAACACATATAGAGAATCACGTACCATCAGAACACAATCAATGGCATGAGTCTCTACACTAACATCCCTCACAAAATCCAAAAAGGATAGACAACCCTTCTCAACCATACGCTGAGCCTTCAAGTATGAAATCACTCTACTGGGTAAATACTCTATAGAACTACTCCACTTAATCCTCGGCAACCCCAGCATCGCCGATGTCACAGTCTTAGCGTGACAATCTAGAACAACATAACATGGAGACAATCAATCCATACCCAATATCACATCAAAATCAACCATACTGAGCAACAAAAGGTCTACTCGAGTCTCCATATCCCCAATAGTCTCCACACATGACCGATATATGCAGTCCGTAATAATTATATCGCCCATAGGAGTAGATACATGAACAGATAATACTAAAGACTCACGGGGCATATCCATAAAATGAGCGAAATACGAGAAAACATATGAATAAGTGGAACCATGGTCAAATAATACAGAGGCATCTTTGTAGAAAACTGAGACAATACCTGTAATCACAACATTTGAAGCAATGGTATATCGTCTGGCAGGGAGGGCATAGAAACGGGTCTGTCCACCCCCTGATTTGCCTCCCCCTCTCGGGCGACCCCTAGCTGACTGAGCTCCACCCCTAGCTGGCTGCGCGGGTGGTGGAGGAACTGATGTTGATAACATAAACTGGCTCCTCTGCGGAGCGGGACCTCCCACTATACGGGGACACTATGTCCTTATGTGACCAAACTCCCCACACTTATAGCAACTCCCCGGTGCTGGTGCTGGGGATTGAAGGGAGCCCCGAGCACCGAGATAACTAGAAAAAGGACCCAGCATAGACGAACCCTGACTCGATGGAGCACGAGAAGAACTCTGCGGTGGAAGGGCACCAAGAGATGAATGGCCTTGCTGATAACTAAGAGAACCATGGCCGGATGATGTACCACGGTGAATAGGGCGAGCTGTTTGAGCATGTCTGAAAGGACGACCTCTACCATGATAGAAGTGACCCCTAGAAGGAGCACCGCTAAATCCACCCTGTCCATGAGGCCTCTTGGCCTCCCTCTCAACCCTCTCCTGATTGTGAACCATCTCAATTTGCCGAGAAATGTCGACAACCTCATGAAAGGTAGCACCATCCACTCTCTCTCTGGTCATAAGCAATCATAGCTGATAAGTGAGGCCATCTATAAACCTCTTAATCCTTTCCCTGTCCGTGGGAACCAACCAGATAGAATGACGGGCGAACTTCGAGAATCGCATCTCATACTGCATCACAGACATATCATCGTGACGAAGTTGCTCAAACTATCTGCGTAGCTCCTCTCGGCGGGACTGAGGCATGAACTTCTCTAGAAAGACAACAGATAACTGCTGCCAAGTAAGGGGTGCTTCACCAACTGACCTACGCCTCTAGTAAGCCTCCCACCATCTGAATGCAGCCCCAGAAAACTAAAAAGTAGTGCGAGACCCCTCAAGTCTCAAGAATATCTGTTGTACGAAGTATCATCTGACACTTGTCCAAGAAATCCTATGCATCCTCTCCCTCTGCACCAATGAAAGGTGGAGGCTGGAGTCTCCCAAACCACTCCAACCTATGCTGATCATCCTCAGGCATAGTAGGAACTACATAGTCCTGTGCTACTACAACCGACCGGGCTGATGGTGCCTCCGGTGTCTGGAGTCCCTATACAACCTGCTCAGGTGTGCGGGCGGTGGGAGTCTGAGTGCCTCCCTCAGCTCGAGAAGTGGTTGCGTCCATCGAAGCAGAGGCCTCCTGAGCAAGGCCAGTACACACGTCCAGAATCTAAGCTAAGGCCTCCTGAAGGTTAGAAATCATAATGGGCACATGTGGTTCCTGAGCTAGTCCCGCTGGAGCATCCATAACTGGGACCTGGTGCTGATATAAGGCAACTGGTGGATCTGCAAGTACTGCCCCAACTGATGTGAGAGCTGCACCTCTGCCCCCGGGCCAACCTCTATAGCGACCCTGGCTGGCGGTATTGGTGGCTGGCCCTCCTGCCCGGTAGTACGAGTCCTCACCATCTGTGAGAGAATGAAACCATAAAAGTTTCGTCACCAGAATCAACTGATTCGCACGACAAGAGTTCAAGAATGTGAAGTTTTTCTAAGGGTTCTACAACCTCTCGAAGATAAGTACAAACGTCTCCGTACCGATCCGCATGACTCTATTAAACCTGCTCATTACCTGTGAGACCTATGTAACCTAGGCTCTGATACCAACTTGTCATGACCCAAAACCTAACCTGTCATGATGGCGCCTATCGTGGAACTCGGAAAGCCGACATTCTCAATATGCTTTCATTATATATAACAGAAGTGAGCTAAAACAGTTAAATTTAACAGAAGGTTTACATAACCACGGGGTAAAGACCCAAAAACTCAAGTGCAGAATAATAGCCAGACATCGGGGTGTCACTAGTCATGAGCATCTAATAGCAATCTAGAAACAGAATCTACTACAGTTTGTGCCAAATGCCAAAAACAAGAGAAAATAAAATGATAAGGAGGAACAAGGGCTGCAGACTGTTGATACCCAATTTTTCCTCAAATTATTTTTATCTTCATATATACCTTCAAAATAAGGTTTTCATAACAATTGGTATTTTTCTACATTTTCCCCATATTTTTACTAATTTATTTAAATTTATCCAGTATTTTTTATTTCTAATAATTAATTATAAATTACATTACAAATGATTTCAAAAGCATACCTTGTCATAATATATTATTTTTGGTCCTATTAAGATCAAATTATTTCACAATTAGCCAAATTGGCACTATTTGACTATAATTGCAATAACTTTCCAATTATAGCCTAATCATATGTTTTATGCTATTTGTTTACTCAATAATTAGTCATTTATATTATTAAATACTAATATATCATTTTAATTTAATCTATTAAGCATAAATTTAATTTTTATAATTATTCTCTATTTTTATTAATTATTTATTTATTTTAATTTGGTATTTAATAGTTAGCCACTTTTATTTTAAATCCTAGCCTAATTAAATCCGGACCCCTAACCCATCTAATGGACCCAATAACCCAGCCCCGTCTTAAATCCTACCCAGCCCAAGCATCTATCAATCTCAACCGTTGATTAATTCAAATCAACGGTCCATATTCCACATTCCTTAGTTAAACCTAGGTGACTACCCTTCCCGGTCTCATTTCCCCCTCTCATTTCTCACTCAGCCGTCTCTAAGTTCTCTCATCTCTCTCCCTAGACGCTCCATCTACTGAGCCCTGTTCTCCTTTCTCCGGCCACCTCCTTAGCGGAAACCATGGAGGTCTCACCTCCCACCAGCCTGATGGCTCCATCCTTTTCACTTGTGTCACCGTTCGAGGCCCTCAATTGAACCATAGGAGGTTCACTCACCTCCATGATCTCATGCCATTTTCCGGCCACCCATGACCGTTCGAGTAAGATCTTTACACCTTCCGGTTAAAAACCGGTAAGGCTTTGAGTCTCTTCTTCTCTTTGAGTTTTCTCTGGAAACCCTAACTTTAAAACCTTTCGACCTTTCTAGATCTGTAACAGATCTATGTGTATTTTGAGGGTTTTTACATGTTTTCTTCAAGAAATCTCCTTGTTTTCAAACGATTTCTTCGCTTTCAAAAACTAGGGTTTCTTAACCCCTTTCAAAATGATTCTTCTTCTGATCTTAAGTGTTTTCTACAGTGTTTGAATGATTATCTTATGCTTTCCCTTGTTATCTGAGTTATTATGCTAAAAGACCTTATTTTTAGACTATCTCTGATAATAGGCACAATTAATCTGTATGTGTACGTGTTTTTCATGAACATTCTGTGATTTCATGTATGTTCTATGTACTCTTGTGCTCTAATAATTGTTAGGATTTCTGAGTCTCTACTGTTCCTTTAATTATCTACTTAGGGTTTCTCTGATTTTTGTTCAACATGTGATATTTATCGTTTAATAAGTTTGATTAGTTGTTTTATTGATTTTTACATATCAATTACTGATTTCGTGTATTTTCCTTAAAACTGTGATATTTCCTTTAAGTAATGCTGGTTGTCTGACTTGAGTGATAGTGTCCTTAATTGGTATTTCTTCCCTGTGATTTAAATCTCATTCGATATTCTCTTGACTGATTACCAGGATTAAACTATATTTTTTGCCTTATTTTTATGTATAAGCATGCTTTCAATTACTGTTATATACTTTCCTTACTTGACACATCGTGTATTCAGTCCTAATTGCATGCCATATACTTTTACTACTCCTTTTATGGTAAAAATCAGTTTTCAATTGATTCCTTTCCTTGTTTAACACTACTTGTGTCCGTTTGAACTATGACTCCCTAATTAAAGGGAGTCCATGTAGTAATTGATCCTAATGGTGATTATTTCCATAATTGTGCTAAATTAGTACTTGTTACCTTATTCTTCTGCCTGTCTTAAAACTATAAGTACTTCTATTATTTCATTAGCACACACAAACAAAGATATACTGTTATGAACTCTCTTACACACACACATATTCTCTCTTGTTCTTCTTGTTGTTTACATGCTATTCTCAGTCGGCTGCAAGCCAAGACTTAGTAATTATACACTCTACTTCTCTGCACTTATTCTCTCTTAAACTGGTATGTGTTCAATTTAATTTAAGGCCTCAATAACAACATGTTTCTGTTTGTATTGCAATTCCTTTTGTTTCTACTATGCTTTTACTTGTGGTTTTGTTTTTTACCTTGCAATTAGCATGCCTACTTATTATTTTACCAAGGTGATTACCCCTTCCCTTTAGTTTCAGCATATTTACCGCCTTTTGTATTTTTCACTATGACTCTGCCTTACCCATGATTCCCAAAATCCTCACCCTGAACCTATATGTAACTCTGTTTTTTATATGCTATCCCCCTCTTTGGTATTCCCTCAATCTGATTCTGTTAAGTCCCTAACATAAATACTTTTGTGACCAAATTTTCTGTGGTCATTTAAGTTCTGTACAAGTCTATAGTACCTTAATACTTCTCTGATGTTAACTTGTATGCAAACCTATTTTCATGTGTGGCCTACTTGTCCCCAATCCCTTCTTCCCTGTTTGTGACTGTTTCCCTGTACTATGTAAGCTCTCTTGGTCATGAGTTGTTGATTGTCCTACTCCCTTTCTTTTCAAACTGTTTTCACTAATGCAGATTCTCCTGTGGTTTCCAAAACCTATTTTCCAATAAGCTACTTTCAGAAACTATTTTTTAACTCAACTTTATCAAAATTATGTCAAGCACTCTTACATATACTCTTAGAAGTCTAGGTTCTTCCCCTTTAATGTGTGACTGCTTAGGGATCCCTATGAGATCCCTCCGAACTCTGACACATTAGAGTTGGCTCTTCCATACTACACTTACTCAATATGGTTATGGAAATCTGGGTGTGAGCACTGCCCGGGATCCCTTGAGATTCTTTTGGAACTTTGACACACCTGAATTATATGAAAGGATGTGAATATCAATGGCATTGAGAAGTTCTGGAGATTTTGGGCCTATCAGTAGGCTCGCTATAGTATAACTTCTTCTTTTTCCTATTTCAGTTATGTAATTTATGCAAAATGGCCTGTAAAAATTATTGTAAACAACTCTTTGGGGATGGATAGTGAAAAGAGAGGGGTAACTATGCATGCTTTAGCTATTAGAAGGGTAGAAAACATGTTACTAGGCTTTATTCCCTATCTCCGCAATAGATATCATGTTTAGGCTCATATGTTCAATTCATGCTTTAGAAATCATGCCTCTTAGGTCCCATGTCTACTGTTTCAGCATGCGTATTTCACTATCGTATCATTTAGAAAATCATGTGCTAGAGTAAACGTGCTAATAACCAATTTTCTACAATCATGTTATTTGCTGCCATGTACACTTAAAGATTCTGCTTTAGGATAAAACAACACTAATACATAAGTGATCTTCAGATCCTCTGCCTATTATGAAAGAATGTTCAAACGATGTACATTTATGCATTTTTTTTTAAAACAAACATGCTTACGTTCTACATATGCATCATCTCTGTGCATTAGATACCATGTTTAGGTTTGCATTCATACTCGTTTGAATACACCTAGTGTGAATACTGATGCATGAGAAAGAGTAAGTAACAACTTCACTCAGTCTTTTGCAAATAACTGGTAATGAGTTTGTAATCTGAACACCTAGAACATCATGCTTTTATGTAACACAATTCTTCCCTAAGTAACTCTGGCAACTGGTATACTGTCTCACACTTAGGCAAGCCTTAGGTGATCAATTTGTTTAAAAATTGGAAATCTGCTTCTCTGTATATGCTGCTTAATGCTTAAAAGGTTAAAAAATCAGTAGGCAAACTGATTAGGACCATTTTGAGTTGTGCAACAAATCTGCTATATGTTTATATTCTAAAACCGCCTAGAAATCATGTCTTAGGATTCTGAATTAAACACTACCCTTAACTGTATTTGAGACGTGCTGCCTATTTGCATTACTTGTGGAGGTATACTTGGGCCTTTTCTATGCTTTTCTGTGTTTCCCCTTAATTGCAGTCCTATATGTTCTTATATGTCGCCTTAGTATTTTTTTTCCTTTAAACCTGAGGGTCTTCCTAGAACATCCCTTATAGGTAGAAGTCCTAAACTCCTCCATGACTATTAGGAAGGGACGAGTAAAAACATGCAATAGAGGTCGTTGACCAAAACTCGCTTTAATTACCTCTACGGGGCGTGAAAGGTAGATATGGACATGATGACCGGTGTGCTAATACCACGTGTAGCCCCTCTTTGAAGAGTGACATAACGGGTATTGCATTGATGTGATCCATATGACAAACAACCTAGGATTCTCCCCTATCCCCTTTATATGCATGTTTAGATTACAACTCTTTCAAAACTCTATACAAATATTAAATATTTTCAAACATAGTGACACATGTGTGCTTAGACTGTGAGTCTTCTAAACCCCTTTTACTTGTCTTGGACATTAATTTATTATTTGGCTACTTGTACAAATTCACAAAAGTTGTTTGTCCGGGAACCACAGTTGTGGATTCTGAGGGGTGCCTAACACCTTCCCCTTAGAATAATTTCAAGCCCTTACCCTATCTCTGGTTATCAAATCAATTTCTATAAATGACCCCAAATAGGTGCCCTAACGCACCTTAACTCGTTAGGTGGCGACACTTCAAATCCTGCATACCCCTTTCCCAAAAGGAAAAAAGTTTTCCCAATAATGTCGAAACCCTTTGACCGACTCGAAAGGAGTTTAAAAAAGGGGGGCGTGGCACAGACGTCAGCAACTACCTCATAATCTCCGCAAGTCAACCCGCGCACGAACTCAGTGACCGCTAGGACCCTACACACCTGGATCTGCACATGAAGTACAGGGTGTAGCATGAGTACAACCAACTCAGCAAGTAACAAAATTAAATAAGGAACCGAGAAGCAGTTAAGAGCTATGGAAAATATAGTTCATTTCAAAAAGTTTACAGTAAAGGGTGAAGTTGCTTTCAAATCCGATAGTTAAGTCAAGTCTGTTCGAGCTCAAGTAAAACAAGATGAAATTCGTCGTTTCGTGTTGTTATGTGTGTTTTGAGACCTCGGGTAGGTCTGCGTTATGTTATGGGACTTGTAGGTATGTTTTGATGGGATTCCAAGGGGCTCGGATGATTTCAGACTATTTTGGACCATGTTGTTATTGCTAGTTTTCTGGTGTTTTAGCTATGCTTTGCAATCGCGGATGGAGTAACGCATTCGCGATGGGTATTTTGGTCAGTGCAGTGGTTTGTTATTTGCACTCGCGCTTCCTTGGTCACGTTCGCAATGGGTTGATGTGGTGTTCTTCACATCCATGTGCAGGGATATGCATTTGCGTAGTGTTGAGGTTTGGCAGCTGGGATTTGGAGAATCCTTTAATGCGATCGTGAAAGGTTAGCCGCGTTCGCAAAGCTGTGGCATCAGTGGTCATCGCGTTCGCATGGAGTTTATCGCGAACGTGTAGAGTCATTTGGTGGCAGTGCATTTTGTTCATGCGAACTCGATGGACTTCTCGCGTTCGCATAAGAGGAGTGCCTGGGCAGATTATTAAGTACTCTATTTCGAGGGTTTCAACCATTTTTGCATTGTTTGAGCTATGGAGCTCGAATTGAGGCAATTCTTGAATAAATCTTCATGGGGTAAGTGTTCTCTACTCGGTTTTGGTTATATTTCGTGAATCTATCTTCGATTTTAGCTTTTGGTTGATAAATTTCTAAGAGGAAATTGGGGGTTTTAGCCTAAAGTTTCATATAGAGATTTGTTGAGTTTTGAATACCGATTTGGAGTCGGATTTGAGCGAAACTAGTATGGTTGGACTCGTAATTGAATGAGTTATCAGAATTTGTGAGTTTTTTGGATTTCGAGGCGCGGGCTCGGGTGTGAGTTTTTGCCAGTTTTAGGTTTTGATTAAAGATTCGACCTTTATGGATTTGGTTTGTTTCCTTTAGCATTATTTTATGTATTTGAGTTGCTTTTGACTAGTTTCAAGCTGTTCTGGATGTTGATTTGAGCGGGATGGTGCTTCTAGTGTATCGATTTGTCTTGTTGGAGGTAAGTGTCTTTCCTAACTTTGTTGAAGGAATTTTTCCTACTATTTGACATTATTTGGTGACGAGCATATATGCATGTGCCAGAGTTAATCATGCTCGGTGGTAGATTATCCTATGCATTGTGCCTTGTAGAATTACGTGACTTTTTTGCTTCATGTCTTACTTGACTCATAGATGCTAAGAATATTGAATTAAATGTTAGAAACCAAGATTTAGTTTATTATATAATTTGATCAAAACTTGACGAAATTCTGAGAAAATATTGATGTGTCTAATTCTGTCATCATTATGCTTAATCATTAATACATTGCTACGGCCGATACTCTTGAGATATTAGATTCTATACTTGTGTTGTAGATCATTCTTGAGAGCTGTTGAAATACTTGAATAATAAGGTTCGTGAGAGTTTATTGAACTATTGTTGGCTTGAAAGTTGTGAATGGAGTTCATTTGGAATATTCACTTAAACACTCTCCTTGACGTTATGTATGCTTCCTACCTTGTTTAAAATTAATATACATATGCTTGGTAAGGAAGAGTGTAAAGCATGAAGGGTGATTCCNCCCTCGTCCTCACTTGCATGGAAATATCCTTCGCGCCATGAACTCGTAATAACATAAAATCATGATAATATAAATGTAATGGCACTCGAGCTTTTACTCTCATCCTCACGTGATAATGTAAATGAAATGCACGGCATCACCCTTCGTGTTTTTACTCTCCCTCACATGATTATATATATATATATATATAATCATGTGAGGGAGAGTAAAAACACGAAGGGTGATGCCGTGCATTTCATTTACATTATCACGTGAGGATGAGAGTAAAAGCTCGAGTGCCATTACATTTATATTATCATGATTTTATGTTATTACGAGTTCATGGCGCGAAGGATATTTCCATGCAAGTGAGGACGAGGGTCGTGATATCCTTTCCTTGTGTCACGACCCAAAACCTAACTTGTCGTGATGGCGCCTATCGTGGAACTCGGCAAGCTGACATTCTCAATATTCTGTCATTATATATAACAAAAGTGAGCTAAAACAGTTAAATTTAACAGAAAGTTTACATAACCACAGGGTAAAGACCCAAAAACTTAAGTGCAGAATAATAGCTAGACATCGGGGTGTCACTAGTCATGAGCATCTAACAACAATCTAGAAACAGAATCTACTACAGTTTGTGCCAAATTCCAAAAACAAACAAAAATAAGTTGATAAGAAGGAGGAACAAGGACTGCGGGTGCCGGCAGCTACCTCGTAATCTACGAAAGTCAACCCGCGCACGAACTCAGCGACCGCTAGGACCGTACACACTTGGATCTGCACATGAAGTGCATGGTGTAGAATGAGTATAACCAACTCAGCAAGTAACATAATTATATAAGGAACTGAGATGCAGTGACGAGCTATGAAAAATACAGTTCATTTCAAAACATTTACAGTAAAGGGTGAACATGCTTTCAAATCCGGTAGTTAAATTAAGTTCGTTTGAACTAAAGTAAAACAAGATGAAACTTCCTGAAATTTCACAACAACAATAAATAGCAACGAAGTGCAACAATAATAAGAGAAAATATAGCCTCTCAAGGCAACAAAAAATCAACTCATCTCAACAGCTCATACTCTCGGCCCTCAACCTTCACTGCATACTCTAGAATAGGTACTTGCGCTCATTGGGGCTCCGAAAGGGCTCCTACAGCCCAAACGCTATATTGTTGCGGCATGTAGCCCAACCCAATACTGCCGCAATGTGTAGCCCGATATATATATATATATATATATATATATATATGGCCCAAAGGCTTGTTGCGGCGTGCAACCCGATCCAATATTGCTGCGACGTGCAGCCCGATCCAATATACCTCACATAACTCAGACCTCGTCACTCAGGCCCTATCTCAGTCACTAACTTCTCCAGCCTCCTGGCCTCACAGAATATCACAATAAACAATCCAAATAGAGAATACAACAAGTATCAACAATAAATGAGAGAGACATGAGATATAATACACAAATAAGACAGTGACTGAGTACAAGACAACAATTAGCAGTCAATTCAACAAGTATACGGCCGCTACGGGTCCCAACACTTATATCATATAGCCTAAGCATGGTTTCTAACATGAAAGGCTATCAATTCCTCAAAAACAAGGTGAAACAGGTAATAACAATGGCTATTCAACTTTACAATCTCTGGAGACGGACCAAGTCTCAATCCCTTACAATGCACGCTCATACGCCTGTCACCTAGCATGTGCGTCACCTCTAAATATTCACATCATAAAAATTGTAACGACCTGGTCGGTCGCTTTGAGAGTTAGCACCCCGATCCCCTAAATAAATGTTTCTCCTATGTCTTATTATGTTAATGGAACTTGTCAGAGCGTTGAGTGATGAAAATTGGAGTGATTTTGGACATATAGTCCTTTAAGGTGAGTTTTAAACTTAGAAATTGGACCATTGCGAGAGTTGTGTAAAGATGAATCCGGAATGGAAATCTGTCGACTCTGTTAGCTCCATTAGGTGATTTCAGGGTTTGGAGCATGTTCGGATTGTGTTCTCAAAGTCGGATGTAGATTTAGGCTTGAATTGGTGAAAGTTAGAATTTCGTCGATTTCGGCCGATAGGTGAGATTTTGATATCCTACTCGGAATGGAATTCCAAAAGCGACAGCAGGTCCGGAATGTCATTTATGACCTATGTGCAAAATTTGAGGTCATTCGGACTAGTTTTGACGTGTTTCGGCGTCGAGGGTGAATTATTGAAAATTCCTAAGTTCTTAGGCTTGAATCTATGCATATTCTATGATTTGGATGTTATGGGACGTGTTTTTAAGGCTCGACCAAGTTAGAATAAGGTATTTAGACTAGTTGGTAGTGTAGGTTGAGGTCCCGGGGTCCTCGGGTGTGTTTCGGGTGTTCAACGAGTATATTTTTGGCCTAAAGTTCAGATGTTTTTCTGGTTTTTGAGCATCGGTTGTTTCTTTAGTGCGATCGCATGGCTTGAACCGCGATCGCATAGTGGAGATTTGGGACCAACACTATTTGGTCAGTGCGATCGCAGTAGGCAAGAGGCGACCGCACAGGGTCATTGGGCCGGCCAGGGGAAATCACTGTGCGTTCGCGTGGGCCTGGCTGCGGACGCATAGAGTCCAGCCAGGGTCTCTCCGCGATCGCGGGTCCTTCAGTGCGACTGCAATGTGTCCAGGGTAAGGGGGTGGAACTTACTCTATGCGATCGCATGCTATTATCCACGATCGCACTTCATTAAATATACCTGGGCAGAATATTAAACCCATTTCGAGGGTTAAGGCTTATTTCACCATTTTTAATTTTGGAGCTCGGAGAGGCAATTTTTGAAGGATTTTTCACCTGGGCATTCTAGGTAAGTAATTTCTTACCATCATAGGTCAATTTCCATAATTCTAATCTTAATTTACACCCTTAATTTCGAGATTTTGAGTAGAAATTTGGAAAAAAATGGAAGAAACCTCTTAGACAAAATTTTGGGTTTTTGATTGGGTATTTGACTCCGATTTGAGAAAGTTTCATATGGTTAGACTCATGAGTGAACAAGGGTTCGGAAAATGTAAAATTTTATCCGATTTCGAGATGTGGGCCCGAGGGGCGTTTTGGTCAAATCTTTCTAATTTCGCGTATTAGTTCTGAATTAATTAGTTAGTTTGAATTCTTGAAATGATATTTACATTATGCAATCAAATTGAATAGATTTGGGCCACCCGGAGTTGGACACTCATGGCAAGAGCGTGGTTATCGGTTGATTTGCACAATCGAGGTAAGTGGCTTGCCTAACTTTGTGTTGGGGAATTTCCCTTAGGCATTTTAAACTGGTTTTTACGATAAAAAACCCGTGTACGTGAGGTGACGAGCGCGTGCATGGGATATTTTCACTGAATTTCCATAGTTCTTTCTACGTCATGCCTCATTTTCAATCCTATTATTACTGTTATTGGTTTGAGTTGAACAATAACTTAAGATTTTATCCTGACAATCGATTTTACCTGATTTTCCACTCGTTACAATTATTTGAAACTGGGTTAAGTATTTTACACATAATTTCCAACTGTATTTCCAAAAACCTTTGAATTACGCTATATTTTATATATACCCTACATTACTTATTTGCATTGGG
Organism: Nicotiana undulata; assembly: GCA_005239495.1. Classification (NCBI taxonomy): domain Eukaryota; kingdom Viridiplantae; phylum Streptophyta; class Magnoliopsida; order Solanales; family Solanaceae; genus Nicotiana; species Nicotiana undulata. The sequence continues at coordinate 88,028 of ML292359.1, read as the reverse complement.
ACTGCAGGCATAGACCTGAGCCTTTCCCTTGCATTGCATCGCATACATTGGGACTACGGGCATAGACCTGAGCCTTTCCCTTGCATTGCATCGCATACATTGGGACTGCGGGCAGAGACCTGAGCCTTTCCCTTTCATTGCATTGCATACATTGGGTCTGCGGGCAGAGACCATTCTTTCCCTTGCATTGCATTGCATATTTACGTTGGGACTGCGGGCCGAGACCTGAGACTTTCCCTTGCATTGCATTGTACGTTTTTCTTTTTCTATTGAGTCATATATATTGCGTTGAACTGATAATTTATCGATATCATTCTTGCTAGTCGTTACTTTAAAATACTGTTAGTTATTTTTGCTTTACTTAACTGTTAAGTATATCTGTCTATTTTGCAAACTCAGTAGAGCCTCAACCTGACCTCGTCACTACTTGACTGAGGTTAGGCTTGGCACTTACTGGGTACCGAATGTGGAGTACTCACGCCCTTCTGCGCATGTTTTTCCCATGTGCAGATCCAGGTACCTGTACGTCGTACCGTGGTTAGCCAGCAACCAGCAATTGGAGACTTGAGGCATATTCTGCAGCGTTTGTAGAGTTCCGAGTCCCCTTCATGTCCTAGCATAGTTAGCACTGGTAGATGAGACTGTACTGTCATTTTTTCTTCAGTTTGTATATTGAACTATAGAGTTAGCTTGTGATGTTTGTTGATATTCCGGGTCTTGGGTAAAGTGAGTTATAATGCTGAGCGGCATCGAGTATTAGTATGGCTTTATTTTCATTTTCTGCTAAATTCACTTGTTTATCTATAATTTTTCTCAACGAATAGGCTTACCTAGTCGTCTAGACTAGGTGCCGTCACGAGACCCAGTCAGAGGGAGAATTGTGTCGTGACAAGTTGGTATCAGAGCGTCTAGGTTCATAGGAGTCACAACATCACAAACCGGTTTATTAGAGTCTCGCGGATCGGTGCGGAGACATCCGTACTTATCTTCGAGGGGCTATGTAACTGTTAAGAACAATCTTACTTCTTGGAATTCCTTATCGTGCTAGTATTGTCATCCAAATTTCTAAAGTCTATTCTATTCTTACTTACAGATGGTTCGTACTCGCGCCGGACGTACTGACGGGCAGGCACCCGAGCCCCTAGCCAGAGCCACTAGGGGCAGGGGCCGGGGCAGAGGACTAGCACGCGGTGCAGCCCGAGCATCGGCTAGAGTGGAGGTAGATGATCCCTAAACATCCACAGTAGGAGGGGTTACGGAGGTCCCTACTATCACTCGAGTCCTCCAAGAGACCTTGGCCCAGTTCATGAGTGTTTTCAGTACTCTATCTCAGGCAAGGCTACTTCCGTTAGCCCCAGCTACATCTTAGGCCGAGGGAGGGACCCAGACTCCCGCAGCCCGTACTCCTGAGTAGAGGGTCCACATGAGGCAGGTCCCAGAGTATATTCGTATGCCTACAGCAGCTCCAGTTCAGTAGGAGGTTAGAGCAGCTGCATCTGAGTTTGAGCATCTCCGTTTTGAGAGGTACAAGAAGTACCACCCACCTGATTTCAGCAGATTAGCTTCAGATAGCGCTCTAGGTTTTCTTGAGGAGTGTCATCGCATCCTTCGTACCATGGGTATTATGGAAACGAGTGGAGTCTCTTTCACCACTTTTAAGTTGAGAGGAGCAGCCTATCAGTGGTGGCGTGCATTTGAGTTTAGTAGTCCGGATGAGGCAGCCTCACTTACTTGGGCTCCGTTTTCAGAGATGTTTCTACTTGAGTTCGTCCCTCAGAGTCTCAGGGATGCTTGGCGTGCAGAGTTTGAGAAGTTACGCCAGGGTACTATGACTGTGTCGGAGTATGCAGTCCGGTTCAGTGACTTGGCACGACATGCACCAGCTTGGTTTCTACTATCAGAGAGAGGGTTCACCATTTTATTGAGGGGCTCCATCCCTGCATTCGTACTAGCATGGACAGAGAGTTGGAGACAGAGGCCGTGAGAATTGCTAGGAGGATCGAGAGTATGTTGACCCGGGACAGGGAGGAGAGAGAGGCCAAGAGGTCTCGAGAGACTTGTCACTTCTCAAGGACTCGTGCACCAGCATCACGCTATGGTAGGGATTTTGTGAGCCGCCCTGTTCATTCAGCTGTTCCAGCAGCTAGTGGTATTCCAGCTCCTCCTAGACCTCGAGAGCCTTATTATGCACTACCAGTATCTCAGGTTCCTCCTGCTCGAGGTGCTATCACCAGCCAGTCTAGCAGGCCAGTTCAGAGTCAGCAGCAGCAGCCACGTCCTCAGAGAGGTTGTTTTGGGTGTGGTGACCCTCGTCACGTGATCAAGGACTTCCCCAGAGCTATGAGTGGTGCACCACCGGAGACTTATCAGGTTCCGCGTCTTCCACCAGGTCCCCTAGCTATATTGTCAGCCTCAGCTGCTACCCCACCATCTCAGACAGCTTGAGGTAGAGGTCGGGGTGGCCGTGGAGGTCGAGGTCATCCTAGAGGGAGGCCAAGCCAGATATTATGCTCTTCCAGCCAGGTCCGAGGCCATTTCTTCAGATTCAGTCATCACATGTATTGTCCCCGTTTGTCATAGAAATGTATTAGTTTTATTTGACCCAGGTTCGACATATTCATACGTGCCTTCTTATTTTGCCTCACATTTGGGGATATCTCTGGATTCTTTAAGTTCCCCCGTATATGTTTCTACTCCTATGGGAGATTCTCTTGTTGTGGATCGCGCATATTGGTCGTGTTTGATTGTTATCAGTGGTTTTGAGACCAGAGCTGATTTATTATTACTCAGTATGGTATATTTCGATGTTATCTGGGCATGGACTGGTTGTCGCCCCATTATGCTATTCTTGATTGTCATGCCAAGACTATGACACCGGCTATGCCAGGATTCTGAGATTATAGTGGAGGGGTTCATTAGAGTATACTCCTCGTCGAGTCATTTCTTTTTGTAAGGCTCAGTCGTTGGTTGCAAAGGGGTGTGATGCTTATTTGGCCTATATGAGGGATGTTAGTGCCGACACCCTTGCAGTTGAGTCAGTCCCAGTTGTAAGGGACTATCCTGATGTTTTTCCAGCAGACCTTCCGGGTATGCCGCCCGACAGAGACATTGAATTCAACATCGACTTGTTTCCAGACACTCAACCTATTTCCATTCCTCCCTATCGTATGGCTCCTCCTGAGTTGAAGGAGTTGAAGGAACAGTTGCAAGAATTGCTTGATAAGGGGTTCATCAGGCCCACTGTATCACCTTGGGGTGCGCCGGTGTTATTTGTGAAAAAGAAGGACGTTCGATGTGGATGTGCATTGATTACAGATAGTTGAATAAGGTGACAGTGAAGAACAGGTACCAATTTCCTCGTATTGATGATTTATTTGACCATTTATAGGGTGCCAGGGTATTCTCCAAGATTGATCTTCGTTCGGGCTATCATCAGTTAAAGATTCGGGAGTCGGATATCCCGAAGACTACTTTCAGGATTAGATATGGTCAATATTAGTTTCTTAGTATGTCATTCGGGCTGACCAATGCCCCATCAGCCTTCATGCATCTGATGCACAACGTATTTCGGCCTTATCTTGATATTTTCGTCATCATATTTATTGATGACATTCTGGTATATTCTCGGTCCCAGGAGGACCATGAGCAGCACTTGAGGACTGTGCTTCAGACCTTGAGAGAGAAGAAGTTGTATGCCAAATTCTCTAAGTGTGACTTTTGGCTTGATTCAGTGGCGTTCTTAGGCTATGTGGTATCTTCGGATGGGATCAAGGTATATCCGAAGAAGGTAGAAGAAGTGCAGAGTTGGCCCAGACCGTCTTCAACTACCGAGATCCGTAGTTTCCTTGGTTTGGCCGGTTATAATCGCCGTTTCGTGGAGGGATTCTCATCCATTTCAGCACCCATGACTAGATTGACCCAGAAGGGTGCACCTTTTATTTGGACTGAGGAGTGTGAGGAGAGCTTTCAGAAGCTCAAGACATCCCTGACTACAGCTCCAGTGTTAGTACTACCTACCGGTTTGGGGTCCTATACGGTCTATTGTGATGCTTCGAGGATTGGTTTGTGAGCGGTGTTTATGCAGGACGGTAGGGTGATTGCCTACGTGTCCCGACAGTAGAAAGTGCATGAGAAGAACTACCATGTGCATGATCTCGAGTTGGCAGCGATTGTTCACGCCCTGAAGATATGGCGTCATTATTTATATGGTGTTCCCTATGAGATATATACGGATCACCGGAGCTTGCAGCATATATTCAGGCAGAAGGATCTCAATTTGCGTCAGCGTAGGTTATTAGAGCTACTCAAGGATTATGACATCACTATATTATACCACCCGGGGAAAGCCAACGTGGTGGCCGACGCCCTGAGTCGCCGGGCAGAGAGTGTGGGTAGTTTGGCGTATCTTCGCGTAGCCGAGAGGCCCTTAGCTTTGGATGTTTAGTCCTTAGCCAGCCATTTCGTGAGATTGGATCTCTCTGAGCCTCACCGGTTATTGGAGTGTGTTGTTGCTCGATCTTCTCTTTATGACCGCATTCGGGAGTGCTAGTATGATGATCCCGACCTTCGAGCCCTTCGGGATAGAGTTCAGCGGGATGGCGTCAAAGATATGACCATAGGTGATGATGGTTTGATGAGATTGCAGGACCGTATTTGTGTGCCCGATGTAGATGGACTTCGGGAGTTGATTCTTGAGGAGGCCCATAGCTCGCGGTACTCCATTCATCCCCGTACTGCGAAGATGTACCAGGATCTGAGACAACACTATTGGTGGCGAAGGATGAAGAAGGATATAGTGGAATTCGTAGCCAGATGCCTCAATTGTCAGCAAGTCAAGTGTGAGTATCAGAGACCGGGAGGATTACTTCAGCAGATGAGGCTTTCGGAGTGGAAGTGGGAGCGGATCACCATGGATTTTGTGGTTGGGCTTCCTCGAGCTTTGAGGAAGTATGATGCTATTTGGGTGATCGTGGACTGGATGACCAAGTCAGCCCATTTCATTCTAGAATTGACTACGTATTCTTCGGAGAGGTTGGCTCAGATCTACATGCGGGAGATAGTCCGGTTGCACGGTGTGCCGGTATCTATTATTTCAGATCGAGGTCCTCAGTTCTCCTCGCACTTCTGTAGAGCCTTACATAGTGAGTTGGGTACTCAGATTGATCTCAGTACATCATTTCACCCTCAGACGGACGGACAGTCCGAGCGCACGATTCAGAATCTGGAGGATATGCTTCGTGCTTGTGTGATGGATTTTTGAGGATCATGGGATCAGTACTTGCCTCTTGCAGAGTTTGCTTATAATAACAGCTACCAGTCCAACATTCAGTTGGCGCCGTTTGAGGCTTTATACGGTAGGCGGTGTTGGTCTCTAGTAGGATGGTTCGAGCCGGGCGAGGCCCGATTGTTGGGTACAGACTTGGTCCAGGATGCCTTGGACAAGGTGATGGTGTTTCAGGATAGACTTTGCAAAGCTCAATCCAAGAAGAAGAGTTATGCAGAATGGAGAGTTCATGATTTGTCATTCATGGCCGGTGATCGGGTTTTGCTTCAAGTATCGCCTATGAATGGAGTCATGAGATTTGGGAAGAAGGGTAAGCTGAGTCCGAGTTTCATTCGCCCCTTCGAGGTGTTACGGCCTGTTGGGGAGGTTGCTTATGAGTTGGCCTTGCCTCCCAACCTATCAGGCGTTCATCCGGTATTCCATGTCTCCATGTTCCAGAAGTATCACGGTGATCTGACTCATGTTTTGGATTTCAGCTCAGTTCAGTTGGACAAGGATCTATCATATGTTGAGGAGCCTGTGGCCATTTTGGATAGACAGGTCAGAAAGCTCAGGTCGAAGAATATTGCCTCAGTCAAAGTGCAGTGGATGGGTCATCCGATCGAAGAGGCAACTTGGGAGATCGAGCATGACATGCGGAGTCAGTACCCTCATCTATTCACAGCTTCAGGTATGTTTCTATACTCATTCGAGGACGAACGATTCTCTTAAGAGGGGGAGAATGTAACGACATGGTCGGTCGTTTTGAGAGTTAGCTCCCTGATCCCCTAATAAATGCTTCTCCTATGTTTTATATGTTAATGGAACTTGTCAGAGTGTTGAATGATGAAAATTGGAGTGATTTTGGACATATAGTCCTTTAAGGTGAGTTTTAAACTTAGAAATTGGATCGTAGCGGGAGCTGTGTGAAGACGGACCCAGAATGGAAATCTGTCGACTCTGTTAGCTCCGTTAGGTGATTTTGGGGTTGGGAGCGTGTTCGGATTGTGTTCTCGAGTCAGATGTAGATTTAGGCTTGAATTGGCAAAAGTTAGAATTTCGACGATTTCGGCCGATAGGTGAGATTTTGATATCGGAATCGGAATGGAATTCCGAAAGAGACAGCAGGTCCGGAATGTCATTTATGACCTGTGTGCAAATTTGAGGTCATTCGGACGCGTTTTGACGTGTTTCGGTGTCGAGGGTGAATTCTTGAAAATTCCTAAGTTCTTAGGCTTGAATCTATGCAAATTCGATGATTTTGATGTTATGCAACGTGTTTTTAAGGCTCGATCAAGTTCAAATAAGGTATTTAGACTAGTTGGTAGTGTTGGTTGAGCTCCCGGGGGCCTCGGGTGTGTTTCGGGTGTTCAACGGGTAAACTTTTGGCCTAAAGTTCAGCTATTTTTCTAGTTTTTGAGCATCAGTTGTTTCTTCAGTGCGATCGCATGGCATGAACCATGATCGCATAGTTGAGATTTGGGCCTAGCACTGTTTGGTCAATGCGATCGCAGTAGGCAAGAAGCGACCGCACAGGGTCATTAGGCCGGCCAGGGGAAATCACTGTGCGTTCGCGTGGGCTTGGCTGCGGACGCATAGAGTCCAGCCCAGGTCTCTCCGCGATCGCGGGTCCTTCAGTGCGACCGCACTGTGTCTAGAGTAAGGGGGTGGAACTTACTCTATGCGATCACATCCTATTATCCGGGATCGCACTTCATTAAATATACCTGGGCAGAATATTAAACCCATTTCGAGGGTTAAGGATTATTTCACCATTTTTGAATTTTGGAGCTCGGGAGAGGCGATTTTTGAAGGATTTTTCACCTGGGCATTCTAGGTAAGTGATTTCTAACCCTCATAGGTAAATTTCCATAATTCTAATCTTAATTTCCACCCTTAATTTCGAGATTTTGAGTAGAAATTTGGAAACAATTTGGAAGAAACCTCTTAGACCAAATTTTGGGGTTTTGATTGGGTATTTGACTTCTGATTGGAGAAATTTTCATATAGTTAGACTCGTGAGTGAATAACGTTTCGGAAAATGTAAAAGTTTATCCGATTCTGAGACGTGGGCCCGAGGGGCGTTTTGGTCAAATCTTTCTAATTTCGCGTATTAGTTCTGAATTAATTAGTTAGTTTGAATTCTTGTAATGATATTTACATTATGCAATCGAATTGAATATATTTGGGCCACCCGGAGTTGGATACTCGTGGATAGAGCATGGTTATCGGTTGATTTGCACAGTCGAGGTAAGTGGCTTGCCTAACTCTGTGTTGGGGAATTTCCCTTAGGCATTTTAACTGATTTTTACTATAAAAACCCCGTGTACGTGAGGTGACGAGCGCGTGCATGGGATATATTCACTGAATTTCCATAATTCTTTCTACGACATGCCTTATTTTCAATCCTATTATTACTGTTATTGGTTTGAGTTGAACAATAACTTAAGATTTATCCTGACAATCGATTTTACTTGATTTTCCACTCGTTACAATTATTTGAAACTGGTTAAAGTATTTTACCCCATAATTTCCAACTGTTTTTCCAAAAACCTTTGAATTACGCTATATTTGATATATACCCTGCATTACATATTTGCATTCGGACTGCGGGCATAGATCTGAGCCTTTCCCTTGCATTGCATCGCATACATTGGGATTGCGGGCATATACCTGAGCCTTTCCCTTGCATTGCATCGCATACATTGGGAATGCGGGCAGATATCTGAGCCTTTCCCTTTCATTGCATCGTATACATTGGGACTGTGGGCAGAGACCTGAGCCTTTCCCTTGCATTGCATTGCATATTTATGTTGGGACTGCGGGCCGAGACCTGAGACTTTCCCTTGCATTGCATTGTACGTTTTTCTTTTTCTATTGAGTCATATATATTGCGTTGAACTGAGAATTTATCTATATCATTCTTGCTAGTCGTTACTTTAAAATACTGTTAGTTATTTTTGCTTTACTTAACTGTTAACTATATCTGTCTATTTTACAAACTCAGTAGAGCCTCAATCTGACCTCGTCATTACTGGGTACCGGGTACCGAATGTGTAGTACTCACGCCCTTCTGTGCATGTTTTTCCCATGTGCAGATCCAGGTACCAGTACGTCGTACCGTGGTTAGCCAGCAACCAGCAGTTGGAGACTTGAGGTATATTTTGCAGCGTCCGCAGAGTTCCGAGTCCCCTTCCTGTCCTAGCGTAGTTAGCACTGGTAGATGAGACTATACTGTCGTTTTTCTTCAGTTTGTATATTGAACTATAGAGTTAGCTTGTGATGTTTTGTTGATATTCCGGGTCTTGGGTATAGTGAGTTGTAATGCCGAGCGACATCGAGTATTAGTATGGCTTTATTTTCATTTTCTGCTAAATTCACTTGTTTATCTATAATTTTTCTCAACGAATAGGCTTACCTCGTCGTCTAGACTAGGTGCCGTCACGAGACCCTATCGGAGGGAGAATTGGGCCGTGACAAAAATACTCGGGGTTTCATACCCTCAATGTCACGACCCAAAACCTATGGGTTGTGATGGCGCCTAGCACATTGTCAGGCAAGCCAATCCCTTAACCAGTTGAACTACCTTCCTGTTTAACAATTTCAAATTTTTTGCCTTTATTGCATTTCATACAAATAAATAATTTTTTTTGTAAATTAAACACGACAGGGAATCCATTTAATTCAATAAAACAAGACTCAACACATCCTCAGAACCCGGTGACACAAGTACATGAGCAATTTCGAAGAATTTATACAATTATACAACGCTTGTCCGAAAAACAAATTGGACAAAGGTAATAAATATAAAATGTAAGTGCACAGAAGGGAGACTCCGACAGCTGTGGAACGCCTCAGGATGAATGCAACCCGTATAAGTCCCCAAATCGATCACTGTACTATAAAGGTACCTGTGCAACACAATGCATAGAAAGTGTAGCATGAGAACATGTACATATATGTGCCCAGTGAGTATCCCGTCTAATCTCGAAGAAGTAGTGACGAGAGGTCGACTCGATACTCACTAAGGTCCAATAATAATAATATAAAATAAGATATAAGGAGAGCAGTAGACATGTAAATAGTGCACCACAATTATGAAGACAATACAGAGTTTCCAAGTAAATATTGAAAGTAGTAACAACTCACCTGTCTCTTTTCCCCAAACATCTGTCAAATCATAAATCGGGAAAACGGTAACAAACAGTCATGCACACACAGGAGTAAGACAACCGTCTGGAGTCATAAGGAAGAATAACTATGCACTGCAGGGGATCGACTGGCCCGTACCAAGAGTGTGTCTATCAGTGTAATCATATCATAGTGTAACTTCGTCCATGCACTGTCGCGGATCGACCGGCCCGTACCAAGAGTGAATTCTTAATTAGTTCCCTATGCAATGTCGCGGATCGACCAGCCCGTACCAAGAGTGCACTATAAATCCGCCGTGGCGTACTGCCCGCTCCCATAAGAGTGAAGGAAGTTACATACTGCTCGCGAGATGTAAATTGCAAAGCGATAACATGCACACACAAAATGTAAAGTTCATTTCACCACAATCCTTTCCCATTATTTAAGTAAATGAATGCTCGGGAAAACAATAATATCTTACATGAGTACAAAACTTATAAGTCATTTCTTTTCCTTTTATAATACTTTCCATAAATAATTTCTTTCATATTACTTCCCGTAAGTCAATTCATTTCATAATATTTTCCGTGAAAACAATTTTCCTTCCATATTATTTTAAAATCAACACATCTCAGAGAAACAAAACTACATAACATGATATTATAGCATACATATAATTCATTACAAGAAGTATACAGGGCATGATGTGGGGCCTAACTACCTGGACATAACAATAGTAGCCGCTACGTACCGACTCTCGTGACTTGGTACGTACGTAGCTCCAGCAAACAATTACATATAGCATGTAGAACACCTAAGGGGACAATTCCCTCTTACAAGGTTAGAAAGGAGACTCACCTCGCTCCGAAGATTCATCACCGGCTTCCAAGCTTCTACGACGACTAAAAATGGATGTGCACGCTCCCAAACTATCCAAATAACGAAAATTCAATGAAAATATACTCAATAGATCATAACCAATTCAAATTAAGTTCCTCAGCCCGACTCAATGAAATGACCAAAATACCCTCAGGCCCACGTGCCCGGACCTCGAAATGTTTTGAAGAAAATCTCTGCCCGAAGCTTTACTAACTCAATTACACATTTTACTCAATTATTCATGCTCAATTCGTGGCTAAAATCCAAATTTCCAAATTCTAGGTTTCTTCCAAATTTTCCTCAAATTTTCCCTAATTGTTCATGTTCTAATCCATGTAATAATCTTGTATCTAACTTGAAATGAGTAGGAGTAACTTACCTTAACATAGATGACGAAAATCCTCTTTTGAAGCTCTCCAAAAATCACCCATGGCTTTGAAAAATGAGAGAGAAATGCTAAAATCCCGTTTTAATCAACACTGCCCAGTTCTGCCCTTCTATGCGATCGCATGAAGTCGTCTGCGATAGCACAGGACACCCAGATCACTCCTCCGCGATCGCACAATCATACTTGCGATCGCACATGCCATTTCCAGCTCCCACAAAAATTCCTTCTCCGCGATCGCACCTTCCTCCTTGCGATCGCACTGGCCTGCCCAGCCCTTCTCCGCGATCGCACACCAACATCCGCGATCGCATAGGCCAAAAACCATGCCCCTCAATTTCCTCTCCGCGATCGCATAGCTAAGGCTGCGATCACATAGCATTACCAGAAATACCAGATAACATCAACATCAAATTCACTCTAAAATGCCCCGAAACCACCCTGAAACACACCCGAGGCCCCCCGAGACACCCTCCAAATCACACGACTCAGTCCCATAACACCCCACGAACTTGCTCGAGGCTTCAAATCCCATCAAACAACGCCGAAATCACGAATCACACTAAAATCTAACTTTATGAACTTTGAAATTTCTAACTTTCACATCCGGTGCCGAAACCTATCAAATCACGTCCGATTGAACTCAAATTTTGCACACAAGTCATATTCGACATTATGGACCTGCTCCAACTTATGGAATCGCATTCCGACCCCAGTATCAAAATTTCCTCTTCCGGTCGAACTTCTAAAAAAACCTTCAAATTTCTAACTTTAGCCAAATAGCTTCAAAATAACCTACAGACATCCGAATTCACTTCCGATCGCGCTCCCAACTCCCGAATCACCATACGGAGATATTCCCAGACTCGGAATCCCGAACGGACGTCAATATCTAAGAAATTCTCTTCAAGCCAAACTTAGGAAATTCCTTCAAAATGCTAACTTCCACATTATACGCCAAAACGCTCTCGTGTTATCCAAATCCCGATCCGGTTATACGCCCAAGTACGAAATCACCATACGAACCTGCTGGAACCTTCGGATCCTGATTCGAGGTCGTTTACTCAAAATTCCAGTCTTACTCAATTTCTTCAACTTAAGGCTTCTAAAATGAGAATTTTCCTTTCAATATAACTCCGAACCTCCTGAATTTCAACTCTGACAATACACACAAGTCACAATACCCGAAATGAAGCTGTTCATGACTCCCAACTGCTGAACGACGCGCTGGATATCAAAACGACCGGTCGGGTCGTTACATTCTCCCCCATTTAAACAGACGTTCTTCCTCGAACGTGCCAAGAACTGCCCCAGAATTATCTGAAATAATTGTTTAGNTTGATCAAATCTGAAGATATCCTCCTTTATTCATACAATAAGCTCCGAACTTAGTTCTAACATATGAAATTCTCTGCCAGGCATGTTTCTAACATTTGAACACCGAATCAACTACCACACGAGGCACTAGAACACAACTGCAGGGCCTTGCTGAATCAGCACCATACACCGCCTGATCCATTATCTGACCACAATGACGCTCCCTGGATCTTAATAGCCAAAATTCTGCGACTTTGATGCTCTCAAAGCACCTTATAAGTTACATTCATACATTTTGCTATAACGCTATACCACCACATCGGAGGAAATGCGTAGAAATTCCTAACCAACTGCAGAGTTAACTAAACATTGAAATCCTTCCTCCTGACTAAGATCATCATCCCATTACAACCAATGATGGTGATTGTCCTGTAATATACTTGCATAGTCCTATCACACAGATCCCAAATTTATAATCTCGTCTCACCCAGTACGAACTGCTAAGATAACTAATCACCCCAGGCATAACCAACAGTCTCACACGATGCCACAATGCGCCAATAGGCCACAATTCGAACACGACACATAAGGAAACGACATCAGGATGGGACTACCTGACTCACACTATAAATATGAACTTTCCTCAGAGAAATAGGAAGTAAAACACAAGAATAATCATTATAGGAGTCTTGCTCAACATCACACTGCTACCATCACACTGCTGCGGCGCGCAACCCGATCCAAATAACATACCCGTGGCGGCGTGCCACCCGATCCCATCATAGAATTTACATAAAGAAATATATACACTGAGAGGAATTGCTCACGATTACCATTTACTGACATCGGTCACAAGCACGCTGAGTGCATAATATTATTCTGGGGAGACTGATAGAGCCATATGCTACAAAACTCAAGCACAACTGAGGTGTGATATATAATCTGAATCTCAGGAGCCATCCTGCTCACATAACCTCGTCACTACGCAGAACCTCAACACATAGGAAATTATCAAGCCGTTTCACCACTCACACGACACAATCACAATATCACATGAATTTGACGAAGACGGGACAACACCTGATATCCCAATACCCCTCCTTGAGGAGTGCCATACTGAAATTAACACCTCTGACTCGCATGAAGCCCAAAATCTTGTTTAAGTCCATTCACTCACTTCAAGCCGATTATGCTCGCATTGAACTAGGCTGATAGCCTTACCTGGGTCCAAATAACCCGCTTCTTTTCTCATAACACACAAGAACAACCATCATAGTCGAGATAAACACCCCAAAATCCACATCTAACTGGATCGAATGTCTTTAAGGCATATATTGTTGAATAAGCAATATTATACTTCCTTATACTTAGTCTAAATCTGCAATCAATCGGTGACTACAGGTCACACTTACACAATCTTCCCGTGGTCACACTCCCACGACTTTCCACACAAGGCAACAAGTATGCACATCCATACCACCGACCATCCTAAGGCTGTAAAACAATTCAAGGACCCGTAACAAGGATACAAGCCTCTTTCACCAAATACCAAACTCAGGTGACACTGAATAACTTTCACATCCACTGCTCTTGCTTCTCCGAGCTCATGACATCCTTGCTAACACCGAACCGCAAATCTCAAATTCTTATTTCCCGTTACATACTGTTCACTACACCCAACGTGCCGATAAGGAATGGCATAGGAATTACATCATAACTCCTGAACCACTAACATGGTGAACATTTCATCACATATAGAAACCTTTCATTTGCTTCAACTCATGAGAACCATAACAACACACAAGTGAGCTCTCACAATCACAATACAGGCAAATCCTTAAGTAGTGGTCTGAACCACCATAAACCTTCCGGGATCCGCCTACACCTGACATGCCATAGCACTTGAATTCTTTCAAATGAAATCTATTACGACGGCCGACGAGCCCCACACACATCTGCACAAACCATTCACGTACTCAATCATACCGAAGGATTTGATCACTGCCGTACATGCGTCGTTCCATCATGGCTAACTAATCCATCTTCTTTAATCATCTTTAATTGCCTTAGGATAATAGTAACTTGAAACTCATAGCAACTCAACCCTCACTCATCCTGAGTGACCTTGAATCACGAGACCATGCTACCTAAATTTCGCAACTCGTCTCACAACCTCCTGATAATCTTTCTACAACCTGGAGCCTATTTCTCTCGCTCCTCCGATACTATCCAGCGTGCTGAAATAACATAGAACCCTCCAACCATCTTCCTTCCTCTTAGAGACTATACTGCAGAAGCTCGCTTCTTAATTATACTGTTGCTTGAAACCCTTAAACACCACATTCTCTAACTTTCGAATTCATCAAGACCACTACTGAGAGTCACCCACTCTGACTGTCCCCGAATACAATCAACCCCAAGGCTCTTCTAGCACATGAATATGCTCTCAATGAAGCACGTGACTAAGTCACTTCCCTTACAACTTTCCTATGCCTTAAGCACAAATTCTAAATTTCCAAAGCCTAGCCCTGGTCCAATAGGCCCAACTTCGCACATTTTTCACATGCCATGATCAATTGCTTCCTCACTCCTTTCTCTTAGTTGTAACATCTTGCCGATACGCCGACAAATCCGCAATCCCATGAGAGCACAATCCTACGACCCAACTGCAGGTGGTGGGACTCCCTCACTTAGCCCAAAGCTACTTCTTGTACCACTCTAGACCCTGTTGAGATCCTTTCTCCTTTGTTGACATGACCTTGTTCCACCAATCCATCCAATTCTTCCGAATTCTCCTGTTAGCCCCCCTTAAATATTTGAATTTTCTAACACCATTCACACATTCTACCTCTTACCGACTAGCCACTAGGACTCCGCACATAACTTACCAACCCTACAAGTGCTAACCTACTCATAGAAGACAACCCACTCGAGGAAACTAGCCAACTGACGCCTACCATTACCCTATACTTCGCTATTTCTACAATACCAAGACCCCCATCCTGAGCATGTACCCATTTACCAACCTTACCAATCCGTCCACTCCTCCTGGAAATCTACTAACTGCACTACTACATCTTCTGATTCAACGCTATGCTGTCGCTCTCCCACTTGGTCCAACTTATTCCCTTAAGCGTTACCTTACTTCCTCTCCTTACACATGATCTTTTAGAATTGGCACCACCGCCCAACACTTCTCACATATCTTCCTTCGTCGAATGGTGCCCACTTGCTTCCTCAATTCAATACCATTCTCCGTAGCTCTTAAACCGACAGATCCCCACAACTTTAAATCTTTACGAAGATCATCTTCCTCGAGCCGCCTTCATTAAAAGTAACTGTTCAATTCTAAACCACTACACACCACGATCTCTGACAACCGCTTCCTTAACACCACTTCACGGCACTCTAACCCCATGCGACCTAAGATCTATAACACCGGCGAATTTAACATATTCTATTCGATCAAACGGCGATACCACACCACAGGTGAATATTCCACCTTTCCCAATGACACCCAACCTCGATACTTTATAAACCTAAACCAGACCATTCATAATCCAAATGCCTTTCCTCTACGGAACTAAAAATACCGAAATCTCGAAACCACACTCTGAGAAGAGCTCCCTTCAAGCCATTCATCACCCCCAACACATGGGCAAGCATTAATATCAACATCGCACGATAACCAATCAAAACATCATCACTATCCGAGCATAGCCTCAAGGCTCTCAGAAACACAGCTACTAGGCTGAAATAACATCATATTCTTCTGCAGGGCGATAACAACAGTCCATTCGACTATGCATGAAGAACATCACGCACCACATCTGTATCCCCATTACAATTCCTCAACTCCTCGAATCACGTATTAGATTGAGTTGGAAGAAACATAGGCATAAGCCTTAATGGAATCAAACCGCACGATGAGGAATCAAGAAGGAAGTACTCCTACAACCCTGTAGCCTCTCGAAGATAAGTACAGACGTCTCCGTACCGATCCGCAAGACTCTACTAGACTTGCTCAAGACTCGTAAAACCTAGGGGAACCTAGAGCTCTGATACCACGTTGTCACGACCGAAAACCTATGGGTTGTGATGGCGCCGGACACACTGTCTGGCAAGCCAATCCCTGAACCAGTTGAAATACCTTCCTGTTTAACAATTTCGAAACTTTTGCCTTTATTGCATTTCATAATCAAATAAATAAATTTTTTGTAAATTAAACACGACAGGGAATCCATTTAATTCAATAAAATGAGACTCAACACATCCCCAGAACCCGGTGACACAAGTACATGAGAAATTCTAAGAATTTATACAAGTATACAACGCTTGCTCGAAAAACAAATTGGATAAAGGTAATAAATATAAAATGTAAGTACACAGAAGGGAGACTCCGACAGCTGTGGAACGCCTCTGGATGAATGCCGCCCGTATAAGTCCCCAAATCGATCACTGTACTATAAAGGTACATGTGCAACACAATGCACAGAAAGTGTAGCATGAGTACATATACATATATGTACCTAGTGAGTATCCCGTCTAATCTCGAAGAAGTAGTGACGAGAGGTCGACTCGATACTCACTAAGGTCCAACAGTAATAGTATAAAATAGGATATAAGGAGAGCAGTAGACATGTAATTAGTGCACCACAATTATGAAGAGAATACAGAGTTTCCAAGTAAATATGGAAAGCAGTAACAACTCACCTGTCTCTTTTCCCCAAACATCCGTCAAATCATAAATCAGAAAAACGGTACCAAACAACCATGCACACACAAGAGTAAGAAAACCGGCTGGAGTCATAAGGAAGAATAGCTATGCACTGCCGGGGATCGACCGCCCCGTACCAAGAGTGCATGCCTACCATTAATCATGACTACGCACTGCCGGGGATTGACCGGCCCGTACCAAGAGTGCGTATATCAATGTAGTGATATCATATCATAGTGAAGAATAGCTATGCACTTCCGGGGATCGACCGGCTCGTACCAAGAGTGCATGCTCAATAATAATCCTGCCTACGCACTGCCGGGGATCGACCGGTCCGTACAAGAGTGCGTCTATCAGTATAATCATATCATAGTGTAACTTCATCCATGCACTTCCGGGGATCGACCGGCCCGTACCAAGAGTGCATTCTTAATTAGTTCCCTGTGCACAGCTGGGGATTGACCGGCCCGTACCAAGAGTGCGTATATCAATGTAGTGATATCATATCATAGTGAAGAATAGCTATGCACTTCCGGGGATCGACCGGCCCGTACCAAGAGTGCATTCTTAATTAGTTCCCTGTGCACAGCTGGGGATTGACCGGCCCGTACCAAGAGTGCACTATAAATCCGTTGTGGCGTACGGCCCGCTTCCATAAGAGTGAAGGAAGTTACATATCGCTAGCGGGATATAAATTTCGAAGCGATAACATGCACACACAAAATGTAAAGTTCATTTCACCACAATCCTTTCCCATTATTTAAGTAAATGAAAGCTCGGGAAAACAATAATATCTTACATGAGTACAAAACTTACAAGTCATTTTTTTTCCTTTCATAATACTTTCCATAAATAATTTCTTTTATATTACTTCTCGTAAGTCAATTCATTTCATAATATTTCCCGTGAAAACAATTTTCCTTCCATATTATTTTAAAATCCATACATCTCAGAGAAACAAAACTACATAACAGGATATTATAACATACATATAATTTATTACAAGAAGTATACAGGGCATGATGTGGGGCTTAACTACCCGGACATAACAATAGTAGCCGCTACGTACGGACTCTCGTCACTTGATACACACGTAGCCCCAACAAACAATTACATATATCATGTAGAACACCTAAGGGGATAATTCCCTCTTACAAGGTTAGAAAGGAGACTCACCATGCTCCGAAGATTCATCACCGGCTTCAAAGCCTCTACGACGACTAAAAATGGATGCGCACGCTCCCAAACTATCCAAATAACGATAATTCAATGAAAATATACTCAATAGATCATAACCAATTCAAATTACCAAGTTCCTCAGCCCGACTCAATGAAATGACCAAAATTCCCTCAGGCCCACGTGCACGGACCTCAAAATTTCTTGAAGAAAATCTCTACCCGAAGCTTTACTAACTCAATTATTCATGCTCAATTCGTGGCTAAAATCCAAATTTCCAAATTCTAGGATTCTTCCAAATTTTCCTCAAATTTTCCCTAATTGTTCATGTTCTAATCCATTTAATAATCTTGTATCTAACTTGAAATGAGTAGGAGTAACTTACCTTAACATAGATGACGAAAATCTTCTCTTGAAGCTCTCCAAAAATCGCCCATGGCTTTGAAAAATGAGAGAGAAATGCCAAAATCCCGTTTTAATCAACACTGCCCAGTTCTGCCCTTCTTTGCGATCGCATGAAGTCGTCTGCGATCGCACAAGCCACCCATATCACTCCTCCGCGATCGCACAAGCATACCCGTGATCGCACAGGCCATTTCCATCTCCCACCAAAATTCCTTCTTAGCGATCGCACCTTCCTCCTTTCGATCTCACTGGCCTGCCCAGCCCTTCTCCGCGATCGCACACCAACATCCGCGATCGCATAGGCCAAAAACCTTGACCCTCAATTTCATCTTCGCGATCGCAAAGCATTACCAGAAACACCAGAAAACATCAACAACAAATTCACTCTAAAATGCCCCGAAACGACCCCGAAACCACCCCGAAACACACCAGAGACCCCAGGACCTTGTCCAAATCACACGACCCAGTCCCATAACACCCCAAGAACTTGCTCGAGGCTTCAAATCACATCAAACAACGCCGAAATCACGAATCGCACTAAAATCCAACTTTATGAACTTTGAAATTTCTAAATTTCACATCCGATGCCGAAACCTATCAAATCACGTCCGATTAACCTCAAATTTTGCACACAAGTCATATTCGACATAATGGACCTGCTCCAACTTCAGGAATCGCATTCCGACCCCGGTATCAAAATTTCCTCTTCCGGTCGAATTTCTGAAAAACCTTCAAATTTTTAACTTTAGCCAAATAACTTCAAAATAACCTACAGACATCCGAATTCACTTCTGATCGCACTCCCAACTCCCGAATCACCATACGGATCTATTCCTAGACTCGGAATCCATAACGAACGTCAATATCTAAGAAATACTCTTCAAGCCAAACTTAGGAAATTCCTTCAAAATGCTAACTTCCACATTATACGCTGAAACGCTCTCGGGTTATCAAAATCCTGATCCGGACATACGCCCAAGTACGAAATCACCATACGAACCTGCTGGAACCTTCGGATCCTGATTCTGAGGCCGTTGACTCAAAATTCCAGTCTTACTCAATTTCTTCAACTTAAGGCTTCTAAAATTAGAATTTTCCTTTCAATATAACTCCGAACCTCCTAAATTTCAACTCTGACAATACACACAAGTCACAATACCCGAAATGAAGATGTTCATGACTCCCAACTGCTGAACGACGCGATGGATCTCAAAACGACCGGTTAGGTCATTACACTCAAGACCAGATTTAAGACTGTTACTTACTTCAGTAGCATAGAAATCCTTCTCCAGAATGCCCTTTCTTCTCGAATCAGCCTCCAAATGTCCCGAATCTAGTCACAAGCAGTACGAGATAATCAATATTGGCTAAAAAGATCAATTCCACTAGAAAACTACTAAAATCTAGACCAAAATCTGAAATCGACTCAAACCCGTCTCCTGGGCCCATGCCTCGAAATCTGACATAAATCACAAAACACGAAAGTCCATTCACTCACGAGTCTAGTTATACCAAATTTACCAAAATTCGACCTTAATTGCCACTCCAAAACCCCAAAGTTCACTCTCCAATCCCCAAGTCCTAAACCCTCAATTTTAACTTCAAAACCTCACTAATTAAGTGTAAAATCAAAAGGGAAAACACCATTACTATGGATAATTAGTCTAAAGTGACTTACCTCAGTGATAAACCTCGAATTCCCTTCAAACATATCTTCAAAATCCCAAAGGTCCGTGTACTAAAATGTGAAAATGAGAATAATTCCCGAAGTCCTATATTTTCACTTTCTGCCCAGCAAAACCGCACAT
Organism: Nicotiana undulata; assembly: GCA_005239495.1. Taxonomy (NCBI): domain Eukaryota; kingdom Viridiplantae; phylum Streptophyta; class Magnoliopsida; order Solanales; family Solanaceae; genus Nicotiana; species Nicotiana undulata. Next base: position 67,946 of record ML292359.1, on the reverse strand, counting down.
GAAGTCCTAGTTCCGTATCTGCGGAATCGCATCTGCCGACCAGGCTCCGCTTCTGCGGAAATTCATTAAAAATATGACTTCGCTCCTGCGATCACTTCACCTCATCTGCGGCCATCGCGGATGGGGGATCCAAGTCGCACCTGCGATCCAATTGTGCACCTGCACCCCTCAAACGGCTTCTACCACCACCGCAGGTGCGAGATTTCCATCGCACCTCCAACATGAGCCCGGGTCCCCGGGTCCTCCCTAGCCGTACCTGCGGCTCCTCCTTTGCTTCTGTGGCCTCGCACCTGCGATTCCCACTCCGCAGGTGTGGAAAATACCAGTAGCAGCAGCTTTAACTGCACTTCTCCAACTCTAAACAATCCGGTAACCACCCAGGATCACCCCGATGCCCTCGAGACCTCGACCAAACATACCAACAGGTCATATAACCCCATACAAACTTAGTCGAACCCTCAAATAACTCAAAACAACACCAAAACACCAAATTCCACCCGGATTCAAGCCGAAGAACTTCTAAACTTTCGACTTCCGCGAACGACGTTGCAACCTATCAAATCACGTCCAATTGACCTCAAATTTTACACACACATCAAAAATGACACCACGAACCTACTCCAACTTCCAGTATTCCAGTCCAACCCTGATAACAAAATTTCCACTGCCGGCCAAAATCACCAAAATTCCAACTTTCGCCATTTCAAGCCTAATTCTACTACGGACCTCCAAATCACATTCCGGATGTGCTCTTAAGTCCGAAATAACCTAAGGAAGCTAACAAAACCATTGAAATTCAAATCCAAGGTTGTTAACACACAAGTCGACATCTTCGACTTTTCCAACTTAAGCTTAATTTCAATAAAGAGACTAAGTGTCTCAATTTCCTTCCAACACCACTCCAGACCCGAACCAACTAACCCTATAGGATATTATATAGATGTAAATAACAAAAGAAGCAGAAATGGGGAAACGTGGCTATAACTCTCGAAACGACTGGCCGGGTTACAGTAGATACCTTCATGTCTTTACCTTGTGTTGTTATTATCGTACTTATGGTTCTTACGTGACTTGTCGTTACTGTTCTGTCTTTGTTCTCTATCTCAATTGTTGTTGTGTTTCCCATGCCTTCAACTTTCTTAACTTGCAAATACCATGCCTACTCCCTGCTGTTATAATTACGTCTATGACATATCTGTTTTGTTGCACTTTAGTACATGCCTACTACCATGTTAGTCGTTTATGTCTCTACTTGTTAACTTATAAAGATCATGTGTTCCCTTCATATTTGTTATATCTGTATCTAGGCCTCCACAATGCTAGTTAGTTGATGTTTATATTCTTCTTTCCTAATTGTTTTCATTACTCATATGATTTCCGTCTTGTACTATTACTGTTGCCTATATGTATATCCTCGTTCATTATTGCTTCTTGCATATTTCCTACTTTGTCATTACTGTTATCAGCATTTCTTCCATTCGATTGGTACCGTTATTCGCATATTTGGTGAGGATGAGATAAATGCACGAAGGGTATTGCCGTTTAATTGATTTGATATCTTAGTACATTCCTCATGCTATGAAATTTATGGAATGATTATCGTGGTTATTGGTTATCGTTCTAAGGAAAAGTTTGGTCAACATATTGGAAAAGGTTAAATTGAGATCTCTTCTAGTACTCAATTATTGCTTGCATATTTTTTTCGTGTACTCTTTTCTGTTATATCGTAGTATAGTTATATTTCTAGTGTACGATGCAGGTTTTATCGATGGGTAACTTTTAACTAAGAAGCCTCGTCACTACTTCAACTAGGTTAAACAAGATACTTACTGGGTACATGGGGTCAGCTGTACTCATTGTTGATACCCAATTTTCCTCTCATATTTTTCAAATATATATATATATATATATATATATATGCATCATCATTCGATTAGCAAACATACACAAGTAGTTTTCATTATTTTTTTTCATAAATTTTAAAGGTTTTAAATCAATTTATTTCTGCATTTTGTTATATAAATATCTATTAATTACCTTACAAATTATTTTTATGATGATTTTATCATCTAAGCTTATCATTTACACCCATATCAGGTTTTAAATATTTGTTATAATTACATTTTGCATTTTTTAAGGCTAAATTGCAGATTTGGCAATAATAGCCAGACATGCTTAATTACATCATTTATGCAAAAAATAACCTTTTATATTTTATAATGTTAAATAACTTTTTTAATCATGTGTATGCACAAATGATAACTTTGTTACTTATTTATTATCTTTTTATAAATTATTTATTTGTTAAATTGGGTATTTAAAATTTGGCCCTAATTCCACAATAAAATTCAGACCTAAAACTACCCAAACCAGCCTAATTACCCAAGCCCAATACCCTTACCCACTTAATACACCCGACCCAACCCTACCTAAATCACAGCCGGTGATCACAAATAATCATAGACTCATAAACAACCACCCCCTTTCCTTATATCGCCGCCCCCAAACCCTAAACCTCATTTCCCAAACCCGCCGCCTCTACTCTCCTCCTCTAATGAACCCTAAGCCCGCTGCCTCTCAAAAATTCCCCCCAATCCCGTCTACAATGGGATTTTCTCCCCATTTACCTACCATCTCGATATATTTCCTTTATTTGGTGATATTTTATGGAATACCTTAAGTACTTTCCTAAACATGGCAAGTACCCCACTTTGATTCTGTCCTAATCAAATTTCACCTCTTGAATCAGGACGACCTTCAGTCTAAACGCATTATTTTGTACCGTGTAAGCCCGATTTGCTCATATCTCGCTGATTCATACCTAACCCTAAGGTTAGGGTTTCATATTCTCTTTGGATTCGAATCAAAACTAGTTCAAACTTTGATTTTGAGTATTATCTCGTCATTATTCACCCTATTGTGTGAGAATCTACCTATTTCTGTCAATTTCTTTTACTTACCCTAAATTAGAGTTTCAGATCATTTTAATAAAACCAAATCCAGTTCGATTATGTGTTTCTCTTGAATAATTTCCAGTTTATGTTCATTTTTACGCAGAGTGTGATTATTTTGTCCTTATTTCTCTGCCTCTTTTGTGTGGTTTACCTAAAACTAGGGTTTTGAATTTACCTTTCCTTCCTGATTTAGATGCTTGAATTTATTATTTTCCATATTATGTGTATAGTTTTATGCACTATTTAAACCCCTCCCCGCTCCCCTTTGAGGAAGGTTTTTAAGGTTAAAAAGGTTTAAAGTTCGAAAAATCTATAACTATTAAGAACAAAAGTTGTGTGCTTCCACTATCGAGTAATCTTGTTCTGTATTCTGATTCCTGGCCGGCTAAAAGCCAAGGCCAGAAATTTCCAAGTTCTTGCTTCTGTTTGGTACACTGTTGGATCCCTTTCTCCCTTGTTTCATCTTAACTGGTGAGTTATTAGACCCTTTGCCGTTTCATTCTGATTTCTGTTAATGTGTTGCTTCAATTAATCTATGTTATCCTAAATGTTATTACATTGTGGTTTGAGACATGCTTAAGCTTACTTTGAGTTGATTAGATAGATTCTGTTTAAACTCTATGTCATTGATGACTATCTCTTGAAGTTAAGTTTGTTACGAACCTGTTTGTAAACATGGTCTAATACCTTTTTTTTTCTTGTGGACTAGCTAACCATGTATAGATGTATGAATTAATGGAATTATAAGTCTGTTTGTTGAACCTTATATAATATGACCTGTTTGATCTTGTTTTCATCATATTTTGACACCTCTAATAACTGCCTTAATTAGCTTTTAACATGTCTTGATCTAGTGCTAATTAATGTGATTCCTCATATGACACTAGTGTATGCACTTAGTCTAACTGGATCCTCTGTTATCACCATGAATCTGCTTTATAACTTATCTTGTTAGCATGTGGCTGAATTTAATTCCTAAAACTTGACTAAGTTTGCCTAAGTTCAGGCATGTCTGCTATTTGTTTGTACATATGTGTTATGTCCCTTCAGTGAAATTCTTTGACTCCCTTCTATTCCTTTACTATCTAGCCCTTCTGAATTCTCATTCCTAGCCGGTTGAAAGCCAAGGCTATGTGGGTTCTGTCCTTTCGCCTCCCTAGTGTCAGCACTGCTCAGAGTCCATGTGAGACCCTTGTGAACTTTGACACACTAGGACTTGGTCCCTAGTCCTTCCTTGAACTATTTTTGATCAATCTCTCTAGTGTCAGCACCACCTTGGGTTCTTAAAGCCCTTGGGAACTCTGACACACTAGGGATTTGGGTTCTGTATGCTCAACCTTGATATATGGGTGTATCACTAAACAATTCTTTATGTTGTATGTATGAACATAGATTTTGGAGTTATTCTGAGTTGAAGGCCTATCATGCCCGGGTGTATTTGGGCATGCTGTAGGCTTGTGATGAACCAAAGGGGTCATCTTATGAATTAAGACTCCATTCAAAGCTCATTAGCCTTAAAAAAATTAATATTATTTACCTAGATTTGCGTGTGTAGTCCAGGCGTGAAACCGGAAAGCCTTTACGTGAAAATATGAGAAATAATATTATTTAGAGTTAAAATTTGGTTTTAGTTGAATTTGGTCAACATTTTGAGTAAAAAGACCTGTATTCGTGTTTTGACGGTCCCGAGAGGTCCGCAGTAAAATATAGGACTTGGACGTATGCCCGGAATTGAATTGCGAGGTCCCTAGCTTTAGAAATCAATTTTTGAAGAAAATTGTTATGCTGGATTTTTAATGAAATAAAGAATTGAATTAATATTTTAAACCGTTGGTATCGGGCCCGTATTTTGGTTCCGGAGCTCGGTACAGGATTTTTAAAAATTTTAAGTACTATATGCACAATTTGGCTAGAATCGGAGTTGATTTGACGTGATTCAGACGTCCGATTGAGAAATAGTGAAATTGAAGTGTTCTTGAGAAACATCATGAGTTTTGAGGTTAAATTCATAGTTTTAAATGTTATTTTCGTGATTTTATCGCACGAGCAAGTCCGTATGATATTTTTTGACTTGCATGCATGTTTGGTTTAGAGCCCCGAGGGCTAGGGTGAGTTTCGGGTAGGCTTCGGAATGTTTTAAACTTGTAAAAATCTGGTGTAATAGTTGTTCTGGTGCACTGATGCGTTCCTCTTCACAATCGCGAAGCTTCTCCCCCCATCGCGTAGAGTAAAATGTACTGGGGTCGTTTTGTTCTTCTCGAACGCGAAGTCTGGGCCGCGAACACGAAGCATTGGTGGGATAACCTTCGCGAACGTGTGCTGACTTACGCGAACGCGATGAGTTAATGGGCCTGGGGGAGGGGAGCCCGTTTCTTCTACACGAACGCGTCCCCCTGGCCGCGAACGCGATGACCACAAGCCACAAAGCATCGCAAACGCGGCCTTTCATACGTGAACGCGAAATCCACTGGGCCATTATTCTACGCGATCGTGACAGGCCCATCGCGAATGCGATGAGGGTCTGTCCAGCGACTTAAAACAGAACAAAAATCGGGCAACAAATATTTTCTCATATTTTCGAACTAAAAAGATCTAGAGGCAATTTTCAACCCACAAGTTCATCCCCAAAGTGTTGGTAAATGATTCTAAACTATTCTCTTTCGATTACCCAATGTTTTTCATCATTTTTCAATCAAAGATCAAGGGTTTTCATGGTAGAAATTGGGGTTTGGGCAGAATTAGAGAATTTTGACCTCTCATTGGGTCGGATTTCGTAACTAATTACATATTCGAGCTCGGGGGTGAATGGGTAAACGAAATTTGATCCGAATCCCGAATTTGGACCAAGCGGGCCCGAGGTCGATTTTTAACTTCTTTTTTTAGAAAACTTAGGAAAAATATAATTTTTCATTAAAGTTAGTTCCTTTAGCACTAATTAATGATATTGAACTAATTATGATAAGATACGAGTGTGTTGGAGGTGAATTCGAAAGGAAAAGCTGTAATTGAGCAGTGAGTGGCCTGCGAAATCGAGGTAAGTATTGTGTCTAACCTTGGCTTGAGGGAATAGGTATTGTGTGACTACTTGCTACTTGTTTTGTTTCTAAATACAATGTATATGTGAGGTGACGAGTACCTATACGTTGTGGTCAGGTCATAACATGCGAGTTAATTCTTGTTATTTTGGTTGTTTTAAAGCCTATCATCTATGATTATTGTTGTTATTGAAATATTGGAAGATTAGTATCCGGTTCCACCGAGATGGATAATATTGTGAACATTGAGTTGATATTGAAATATTAAATGGTGATAGAAACTATGATATAATGCTGATTTCTTGTGAAATACATTTTTATATGTTATTGATGATTCTGTGATTGGTGAGGAAGAGTGTAAAGCACGAAGGGTGATTACGTGCATAATTTATTTAGATTGTGAGGAAGAGTGTAAAGAACGAAGGGTAATGCCGTGCATAATTTATCTATATTATGAGGCGGAGAGTAAAAGCACGAAGGGTGATGCCGTGCATTCTTATTTATAATCTGGTGAGGATGAGAGTAAAAGAACGAAGGGTGATGCCGTGTATTCTATTTATTATTTGGTGGGGATGAGTGTAAAAGCACGAAGGGTGATGCCGTGCATTCTTATTTATAATCTGGTGAGGATGAGAGTAAAAGAACGAAGGGTGATGCCGTGTATTCTATTTATTATTTGGTGGGGATGAGTGTAAAAGCACGAAGGGTGATGCCGTGCAAGTTTCCTTTCTATTTTTAATTGCTAACATTATTGTTGATCACTGTTTATTTCTGCCTCATTGTTTTCCTCACTCCTTATCTTAAAAATTCCCCACTGCATGTTCCCTTCCCATTAATTGTTGTTTTTGATTCCTTAATTGGTGTTATTTCTGCTAGCATGATATATGTCCAGGTTTTATGTGGTGTCCTATTTTAGCCTCGTCACTACTTCTCCGAGGTTAGGCTCGACACTTACTAGTACATGGGGTCGATTGTACTGACACTGCACTTCTTGTGCAGATCGAGGTTTAGGTCCGAGTTGAGTTCAAGCTAGAGCCGGTACTATTCACACGGAGACACGAGGTAGATCTGCTGGCATCTGTAGATTCCTGGAGTCTTCTGTACATTATTTTGTTGCTGTTTTATTTGATTCAAAACAGTTATACACTACTTCTTGAGCCAGTTACTTGTAGTATTCTTTAGTAGTTCGTGAATTGTGACTCCAAACCCTGGGTAGTCAGATATTAGTATTAGCTTTCGAGTTCGTTTCATTATCTCGCATATTATTCTAGATTTATTTATTGGATAATTTTAGATTTAACATTATATTTTAATTGTTTTAAATGTTGAATCCCTTTAACATTGGCTTGCCTAGCAAGTATGGTGTTAGGCGCCATCAAGATCCCGAGGGTTGGGAATTTGGATCGTGACAAGGGTCCCTATAGTCATACTTATTCTATAATTCATTACATTAAATTCTGGTCTATAATAATTATTTGTAATAACAATTCTGGGGTGTTAGTGTCACGACACATAATCAACATGGTCCGTGATGGCTCCTATCATGATACTAGGCTAGCCCTCTAACACAATAAAATCGACATTTTCTGTTTTATAAAAATATAGTCTTAATTTTAAACAAAATTCACTTTTTAAGACAACTTCAGCTATAACAATGATCCAACACGATCAAAATCTAATACCGACCCAGACCTCTAGAGTCAATTGTCATGAGCATCTAAGACGATAAATACAACATATAAGAAAGTGACTTTGTTACTAACATAAGACCTAGGTATGAAAAATCTATGAACTGGGAAAAGGAAAGGAGGTGATCCGGGGACGCTGGGCAGCTACCTCGATCCTCGAACAAACTCCAAGTACTTAAGAAATCAACAAGTGAGTTGGTCCGGTACCTGGATCTGCACACAGAGGTGCAGGGAGTAACGTGAGTATGCCAACTCAGTAAGTAACCAAAGTAACTAAAAACTTGAGTGCAGTGACGAGCATTTATAAATCAAAATTTCATAAACAATAATTTAACTTTTATTAGAAAAGCTCAGTATAAAGAAGAGTGAGAAAAACAGTAAATTCCACAATGTAACAGCCTCTCCGGCACAATATAAATCATATCAAGGTCTCTCAGTCACTCGTGACTCCACTATCAGTATTCCATGCTCACACTAAGGACTCTCACTCAACAAGTACCAGATATCCACCCAACTGCTGCGGCGTACAACCCGATCCACCTAAAATATGTTGTGGCGTGCAGCCCGATCCACATAACATATGTTGTGGAGCGCAGCCCGATCCAATATATATATAGTCGACTCTACTCACAAGGGGTGTACAGACTCCGGAGGGGCTCTTACAGCCCAAGCACTATGTTGCAGCGGCGTGCAGCCCGATCCAGTATACATATGCTACGGCGTGCAGTCCGATCCATATAATATCTACTGCGGCATGCAACCCGATTTATAACAATCCTCACAATCTCGGCTCTCGGCCTCACTCAGTAATCCTCTCAAGACACTAGGGCAACGCATCTCAACATCACAGGACTCAGCCCAAAATACCTCACAGTACTCTAAACAATATAATAACAGTGAAAATAGCAACAAGTAGTAAGCATGACTGAGTTCACAAATTATTTACTAACATAGTGTGAGAATAGTGTAAAAATACCCCTGAGGGTCTAAACAGATCGGCACAAGGCCCCAAACAAGGCTTACAGCCCATAAATAAGTATAAGTCTAAAAAATACAGATTATTACATGATTTAAAATCAATTATACAGCTTAGTAGTCGCTACGGGAAAGACCAAGTCACAATCCCTATCGGTGTACGCCCACACGCTCGTCACCTAGAATGTGTGTCACCTCATTTATCAAAACAATGTAAAATACCGGTGTTTCATACCCTTAGGTCTAGAGTTACAATAGTTACTTAGTTCAAACTAGGCTAAAAATACTAGTCTGCAGTGCCTTTGCCTCTAGATTCGGCCTCCGAGTGCTCCAAATCTACCAAAAATCAAATTTATATTATTATTATATGCCAAGGAACGAAACCCATTCGAAATTTATCAAAATTACCCAAAAATCCCGAAATTGATCATTCCTGGCCTCTGGGCCCACGTCTCGAAACTCGATAAAATTTAAACCATAATAATCCTCATCTTCCCACGAGTCTATACATACCAAGAACACTGAAATCGGAGTCCAAATGACCCCTCAAATTTCCCTTTTAAGGTCTCTTAATCACAAGCCCTAATTACCCATTTTTGCACTGATGTTCCCCAATTATTCACCACTAATCACACCTTTAATCACATATAAACGAGTTTTAAGTCCAAAAACCTTACCTCAATGAATAACTATCAATGTCCCTCTTCAAAAACCCTTCAAAAGCTTCAAACCCGTATGAAAATGGTGAAATAAAGACCAAAATTCTCTAAGGACCCCTTTTATATGTTCTGACTTGGGATTTCCGCACCTACGGCCTAAATATCGCAGCTGCGGACCCGCACCTGCGGTCCCAGGTGCGCACCTGCGACACCGCAGGTGCGGCCCTACGTCCGAATCTGCGACCTCCATTGATCCAGCCAATATCCGCATATGCGGAGCCTTGTCCGCTTCTGCGGGCCCGCACCTGCCGTCCCCTATCCGCATGTGTGGTCACACCAGCACCAGCAACATCAGCTGCTATTTCCAAACTTGAAATCCTTCGATGGCTATCTGAAAGCATCTCGATCCCTTCGAGACCCCAACCAAAAATACCAACAAGTCCCATAACCTCATTCAAACTGAGTCGAGCCCTGGAAACACCAAAAACAATGCAAAAACACCAAAATCACATCAAATTCAAGCCTATGAACTTTGAACTTTCTAAATTTCACCAAGGATGCCGAAACCAACCAAAACATATCCGATTGACCTGAAAATTTGCATACATATCCAAAATGACATTACAAACCTGCTTCAACTTCCGAAATTCGATTTCGACCCCTATAGCCTATTTCCACTGCCGACCGAAAATTGCCAAAAACCAACTTTCGCCAATTCAAGCCTAATTCTACACCGGACATCAAAACCACATTCCGAACACACTCCTAAGTCTCAAATTGCCTAATTAAGCTATTCGAGCCATAAAATCCGCATTCTGAGATTTTTTACCAAAAAGTAAACCCCTAGTTGACTTTTCCAACTATAAGGCTACTTTAAGAGACTAAGTGTATCAATCTTCACTACAATCACTCCGAACCCGAACCACCCGAATCCAACACACTATAAAAACTAAACAATGCAGAAACAGAAGTAACTGTGGAAATTCTACGGAACGACCGGCCGAGTCGTTACAGTTAGTGAAATTGGTCAGAGGTTCTTATTTTACATTTGCAATAAAGTTGGGTAGAGATCCTGCCTATAGGTCCAATAATGTGGTATTATATGTGATGTGTTAGAAATCAAGCTTATAAGTTCCTTATTATGTTTAGTCATCCTATACGGGCAGCCATGTCTATGGACTTAATGCTTGGTTGTATTATGTTCTACTTTGCTTGCTAAAGACCATGCTTATAGGAAATTGTGTGATCCAATATGTGTGCAAATTCCTTCTTACATAATGTTCTGTTCAAATTGTAGAAATCATGCCTATAGGATCTAAAACTGGATCAAATTATATAAATCATGCCTATAGGATTTAAAACTAAATCAAAATTGTAGAATGAACGTTTACAAGCCTGAATCTGTTTAATTATCATTTTTGCCTGTTTATTCATGAGTTTCCAAATATTGTGTTGTTACCCTCACCAGACAACATGCCTATAGGATTAAAACAATTAATTCTGGATACGTTTCTATGACTTGCCACTATTTATTATCGCGTGAAACACCTAGATATCATGCTGGTAGGTTTAATCTCACTATGCTAAAGAAAAAACAGTAGGAAAACTTATGTAGAATCTGATAATCGCATTAAGAAACTGATTTTGTACATGACTGCCTGCTCATTCGTTCAACATCACATAAATATCCTGCCTATAAGATCTTGCTTTTAATTAAAATCCGTCAATGTCAACCACTTGGCATGCATTTGTTGTATAAATTATTCTTTTATGTCGCTTAGTATTTTTTCCTTTTGAGCAGTCTAAGTTAAGGTCTAGAACCACCCTGAAATAGAGGTCCAAATGCCTCTTGGACCATAGGCATGTGACAGGTAGTGCACGCATAGGGCATGACTTAGAATTAAATAGAGCGCTTTAGGTAAAACAACTTAAAGATAGTAATCGGGTAGCAGGAGATGATAGTATGTGCCCGTTGAATAATATGAGTAACACCTCATCTTGAAGGAGTTACGAAGTATTATTTATGTTGCATGAGTGATCATTTAGGCTAAAAAGTTTAGGACCCTCCATTTCTGTCTAAAGTGATTCTTTTATTTGTCCAAATTGTTTTCTTTCCCTAAGACAAATTCACATAATTCGAGTTCGGTCGGGATCAATCGTTGTGGACCTTGAGAAATGCCTAACACCTTCTCCTCAAGGTAACTTAATCCCTTACCCGATCGTTGGTGGCGCAAACTAGTAAACCCGAGTCATTTGAAAATAGGTGCCCTAACGCACTTTAATCCGTTAGGTGGCGACTTTCACTTTTAATATACCTTCCTTTAAAAGGGTCGTCACAAATGTTGAAACCCCATTTCGGGAGAAAAAGGGGTGCTACAGCATGGCGACTCTGCTGGGGATTTCCTTAGGCTCTTACCATAATGAACTCGGTCTATGTGAATTAGTCTCTCTCAATAAGCGTGTCTTTATTATTTTGTTGATGCTTGAATTGACTCTTTTTTTTGCTACATGCACACCTCTTTCCCTATTTTCCCCCTTTATATGAACTTACATGTAATTATGCGCTTAATCTTGTTACAATATGCATCCCCTCCATTGTTTCCCAATCATGTTCACTAGCTTCAAGCTTTAAAATTTTGTTATGTCTTTCCTAATCTCTACCCCTTTTATCGCTTTATTATAATTTTTCCATTATACAAACTAACACCTTCCTTGTTTTTCTTTTCTGCCATTACATTTATTAAATATTGCATTGTCACGCCCCAAAATCGAGGGACGGGACCAGCGCCTAACCGGATGAACCCAGTCAAGCGGACCTGGATTGCCTTTCCTACCCAACGTCTTACCCCGTGTTCATAACATACATTATTTCATGTGAGTTAGCCGAATTTAATTTCAAAGTACATTTTACTACATAATTCCATTTTTTTCCTCTTTTAGCATTTCAACGATTGATATCCAAACGTACATAATACATACATAACTTTCCAACATGAACCACGGTTTTCGAGTACGTATAGTTACTACCCAAAAATACCCATATACACCAACATCATGTCTATGGAGCTTCTACGGATACTAGGGGTTTTACATAACTTGCCGGCAACAAGGCCCCGGCTATACCTTTACAACATAAGCAAAGGGTGGCATAATCCACACACGGCCCCGAGGAGAAGAGGGACTCATCACAACTGCTGAAGAGATGAAGAGGAGGCACCACTAACGGCGGGCTGAGCTACCTGCTATGGAACCACCTACATCCATATAAAAGATGTAGCGCCCCCGGCAAAAGGGGCTTTAGTACTGTGGAATAGTACTAGTATGTATGAACAAACTTTACACTAAGTACAATCAAGCAATACACAGATAAAAGACAGTTAATAGAATCCAACAAGTATTGCACAGAAACAGAAACAACCCAAAATCAAGAGTTTCACAGATTCTCATTTCAACATAATCATATTCCATCCTTATTACCTTGGCCACCCTTATTACCTCGGCCACCCTTATTACCTCACTCACCCTTATTACCTCGTCCACCCTTATTACCCCATGTTGCGGCGTGCAACTCGATCCCACCAGACAATCACATTTCATAACAACAATCACCTACAGTTAAATCACAAGGATCTACATTAGAAGGAACACAAGATCATATCAACAATTCACCATACGGGCTTAAGGCACAATGATTCTCACAAAGTAGTAATTCATGTACACGGAGTTTCCATAATCGTTCAACTCAATTACATCATTTCACAATACCCTTTTTCATTACTTACCATGCACAATTTTTAGCCATTATATACATTCCCACACTTGGGCACATTAACATTCTTTCATTCATTAACACATACTTTCATATTGATAACCTCGAGCATTTACGAGCTTTGCACATAATAAGATAGGAACAACAAACCAATTTTCACAATCTCAACTAGCATAGTAGTCAACAAGAAATTCAGGGAGTGAAATATTACGCATTAACACAATTGAACAGTCAATTCACCGTATGCTCGGACACCAAGAAGAGAATTCTAAAAAGGTTGAAGTTAGCTATACATACCTTGTGTAGAATTTTCCCCTTTTAATTTCTATCACAAATCACCGGACCATCAAGCAACGTCAATCTTATTAATAATGTAACACATTCATCTTAGAATTGAGAATCATGAACACAATTCGTACTCGCTTAGGCATTTTATCGAATGTTATGTGACCCCTTAGATTACCAACCCCTTCTTTGTGACTATTATTCTAACCCACTTCCTTTTACTAGATTGTGACAATTAATGGACATGCATGCAAAGTTCTTCACTTTTATCTTCAAGAACTCCTTTAAGGGAGTTCTACTTATTAACCTAAAATCTGGAAATTTAAGGGAATTGGGGTGGGGACTTACCTGTTAGAATGAAGAAGAAGATGACAATAACTCGAAAATTTCCGGGTTTGAGCGATTTTGGACAAAGCAATTGGATGATGTTGAAACCCTCTCTCTCAAGATCTCTCTTTTTCTTTATCTATTCGTAGTCAGAAAATGGTTAAAAATGAAGGAGAGGGGTGTTTTATTGAACAGGGGATCGAGTTTTAAAATTAGAAATTAGGAGCCCCGACACGGAATGCGGTCAGGAATGCGATCGTATTCCTGCTATGCGGTCCGCATTCCTGTCGCATAACGGCCCTCAAAATGGTCCAAAACTGGAAATAATCTTCCCAGGTATGCGACTACTATGCGGTCTGCATACCTGTTATGCGATCGCATAACCTCCCTTGCAAAAACCATGAGGCAAGAATGCGATAGCTATGCGGTTCACATTCCCAGAATGCGATCGCATTCTGGGCCGCATAGTTGTCCTCCATTTGAACAGTAGCCTGTCCAGGTATGCGACCATTATGCGGTCCGCATACATGTTATGCGATCGCATAGTGCGTCGCATAACGCGCAATACCTGGAAAATCTTATCTTTCAAATTCCGGGGTACTTTTTAACTTAAAATAGGTCCATTTTAAGAATTTCTACTATTATAACAACACAAGGACCTATTCGGGAATTATTTTAGACATGAAATTTTACGGTTCTTTACATTCTCCCCCACTTAAAATCATTCGTCCTCGAATGAGGATCGGAAAGTCATTTGGTTTTGAAAACACAATATGCCAACCCCCAAATTTTCACTAACTCCGATATTTTATGATAATTTCGCCAGAATTTCCTCTGTAATTAGGCCTATCTACCTGTCAGAGAGCCCCCGAAACACATTTCTAATTTAATGCTACATAATGCACTTATTCTAACAGCTCGTATATAACCTTGTTACCTCAACATCTTGCATATATTCAATTACTTCTGCATGTCATACACACTTCAATTAATCATTACCAATCTATACTTCTATTAATCATTTAACCATCACATGAATAGCACAAAATTTTAGCTTACTTCAAAGAGCTGCACATTTCCCAAATAATCACAACATACACAAATATGGCACAACTTGAGATGTTACAATAATAAGGAAATTAGGAGAGTGAAGTGTTCTTGCAGAAAATTAAACACAAAGGTTTATTCACTTAGAGATGGAATATCTAACGATCACTACTAGACTTGTTCAAACATGGGGATATTTTTCTTTCATTTCATTTTCCGCTTCCCACGTGGCTTCCCCGACTCGTTGAATTCGCCACAACACTTTAACCGAAATAATTTATTTTTTCCTCAACCTACGGACTTGCCTATCAATAATAGCAACCGGAACCTCTTCATACGATAATTATTCATTAAATTCAATAGTCTCAACTGGAACGATGGCGGATGGATCTCCAACCACTTTCTTGAACATAGACACATGGAATACCGGGTGCACTAATGACATTTCAAGGGGCAATTCCAGCCTATACGCGACTTTCCCTATCCTTTGAGCGATCCGATACGACCCGACATACCTAGGGATCAATTTCCCTTTCTTCCCAAACCACATCACCCCTTTCATGGGAGATACCTTCAAGAATACCCAAGCATCTACTTGAAACTCTAAATCCCTACAACGAACATCTGCATAGGATTTCTGACGACTCTGAGCAGCTTTCATCCTCTCCTGAATGACTCTAACTTTTTCCATAGCTTGGTGCACAAGATCTGGTCCTAACATTTATACCTCACCAACCTCAAACCATCAAATCGGAGACCTACATCTCCTTCCGCATAATGCCTCAAATGGGGCCATCTGAATACTAACATGAAAGCTGTTATTGTAAGCAAATTCTATAAGTGGCAAGTGATCATCCCAGCTACCCTTGAAATCCAAAACACAAGCCCGTAACATATCCTCAAGCATCTGAATAGTCCGCTTGACCGTCCGTCTGTGGGTGGAAAGATGTGCTGAGATTTAACTAAGTACCCAAACCTTGCTGAAATTCCTCCAAAAGTTAGTTGTGAACTAGGCCCCTCGATCAGAGATAATAGAAACTGGAGTGCCATGAAGTCTGACTATTTTGTTGATATACAACTGAGCGTACTGTTCTGCAGTATCGGTGGACTTGACTGGCAAGAAGTGAGCTGATTTCGTGAGTCGATCCACTATCACCCAAATTGAGTCGAACATGCGCTGAGTTCGAGGTAACCCTACCACGAAGTCCATATTGATCATCTCCCATTTCCACATCGGTATTTCCATAAGCTGAGTCAACCCACCGGGCCTCTGATGCTCGACCTTCACCTGCTGACAATTCGAACATCTAGACACAAAGTCCGCCACACCCCTCTTCATACTACCCCACCAATAAATCTCCTTGAGATCGTGATACATTTTCGTAGAACCTGGGTGAACAAAATACCTGGAATTATGAGCCTCTGCCATTGCCCTCTCCCGAAGATCATCCACATCTGGAACACATAGTCTCCCCTGACACCGCAAGACACTGCCATCATTGCCGAGTGAAAAATCTGAAATCTTGTGATTCAAAATTGCTTCCCTCAATTGTATCAATGTTGGGTCTCTGAATTGCTTTTCCTTGACTTCCGTTACAAGCGAAGACTCCGCTCCATTACGCACCACGACATTCCCCGCGTCTGAGGTCGAAAGACAGACCCCAAGACTGGCCAACTGATGAACCTCTCAAGCCAAAGGCCTCTGATCGGCCTCCAAATGTGCCAAGCTACCCATGGATTTCCGACTAAGAGCGTCGGCTACGACATTCGCCTTCCCTGGATGGTACAAAATATTCATATCGTAATCTTTGAGCAATTCTAACCACCTTCGTTTTCTTAAATTCAAATCCTTCTGCTTGAATAGATACTGAAGACTCTTGTGGTCTGTGAAATGTCCACATGGACTGCATAAAGATAAAGCCGCCAAATTGTCAATGCAAACACAACCGCTGCGAGCTCAAATCATGCGTCAAATAATTCTTATCGTGATTCTTGAGCTGACTTGAAGCATACGCTATAACTTTACCACATTGCATCAACACACACCCCAAACCAAATCTCGAAGCATCACAATAAACCACGAATCCCTCTGAACCTTCTGGCAAGGTCAACACTGGTGCCGAAGTCAATCTTGACTTCAATTCACGAAAACTCTTTTCACAAGCATCGGAGCACTGAAACTTAACTGCTTTCTGCGTCACCTTAATTAATGGGGAGGCGAGAGCAGAGAATCCCTCCACAAACCTCCGATAATACCCAGCTAGACCCAAGAAACTGCGAATATCCGTCGGGGTCATTGGTCTAGGCCAATCCTTTACCGCTGCAATCTTTTGGGGATCAACTTGAATCCCTTCCCTAGAAACAACATGGCCCAAAAAGGTGACTGATTCTAGCCAAAACTCACATTTTGAAAGCTTTGCATACAACTGGTGCTGATGAAGAGTCTGCAGAACTGCCCTTAGGTGATTAGCATGATCTTCCTGACTTCGCGAATAAAAAAGTATCATCAATGAAGACTATCACGAAGGAGTCAAGAAACGACTTGAAAACCCAATTCATAAGATCCATAAAAGCAGCTGTGGCGTTGGTTAGCCCAAAAGACATTACCATGAATTCAAAGTGCCCATAACGAGTCCTGAAGGCGGTCTTAGGAATATCCTGCTCCCTGATCTTTAACTGGTGGTACCCTGACCGTAAATCAATCTTTGAGAAGAACCTAGCACCTTGTAACTGATCAAACAAATCATCAATTTGAGGCAGTGGATATTTATTTTTTATGGTGACCTTGTTGAGCTGCCGATAATAAATAGACATTCGAAGCGATCCATCTTTCTTTCTAACAAAAAGAACCAGTGCACCCCAAGGCGACACACTTGGCCGAACGAAACCCTTTTCTAATAGATCTTTCAATTGCTCCTTTAACTCTCTCAATTCTGCTGGCACCATTTTGTAAGGTGGAATAGATAATTTATGCGTATCTGGCAATACATAAATCCCGAAATCGATCTCTCTATCTGGCGGAATTCTAGGAAGCTCATCCGGAAACACTTCAAGAAACTCATTCACAACCGGCACGGACTCGGGAGCAGGCACCTCTGAAGTGGTGTCCGCAACCCGGACCAAATGATAGATGCATCCTTTCCAGATCATCTTGGAGGCTTTAAGATAGGAAATAAACCCGCCCTTTGGCACAACATCACCCCCTTTCCATTCAATAACGGGCTCGTTAGGAAATTCGAGCCTCATAATTCCGGTTCGGCAGTCGAGTTTAGAGAAGACGAATAAAGACAATCCATTCACATGATTACATCAAAATCTAACATCTCCAACTCGATAAGATCGGCTGTGGTATCTCGACCACACACCGTAACAACACAATTCCTATAGACTTGCGCGGCCGTAATAGAATCACCAACCGAAGTCGTCACTGAGAACGACTCATGAAGTTGTTGGGTTATATCTTAAAACTCGAAGCAATAAATGGAGTAACATATGACAAAGAGGACCCCGGATCAGGAAGAGCATAAACATCAAGCGTTTGTACAGTCAGAATACATGTGACAACATCTAGAGAAGCCTCTACACTCTGGCGACCACTCAAAGCATAGAACCGACTGGGTCCCCCTTGAACTCGTGCTCTACCCCTAGTTGCACCACGCCCTGCTGGAGCTGGAGGACGTGCTGAAGATATAGCGGCTGAAGAACTGGACGACGGAGCAGTGCCCCTACCTGTGCCCTGACTGGGCGCACGATAATTCCACTGGATATGACCCCTCACTCTGCATCTGTAGCATACCGGAATATCCAAGTACCATGGCTTAGAATGGAACCTCCCACACTTAGGACATGGGGCCCTCCGCTGTTGATGAAACCTCCCACCAGAACGACCTAATTGGTGGAACCTCCTGTTATCTGAACCGGGTCCAAAGCGACCTCCCTGCTGATAACTGTGCCTTGATGGCGGCGCACTAGCTGAGGAATGGGCATAGGATTGAGATGGATCTGATAACCCTCTCCCAATGGCTGATCTCCCACCTCCTACTGAGCTCCCAGGGTTGCCCGCTGACCGGGACCTACTACTACCCTATCTCTCCATTCTTATTTTTAATTTTCGGGCCTCCAAAGCCTGGGCAAAACCCACAATCTTACCATAGTTCATATCTGAATGCAAAACACTTGTAGCAGCCGCATTGACAACCAAGGGACCAAGGCCCTGAACAAACCGACGAACTTTGGCCTCCATTGTCGGCATCATATGGGTAGCATACTTGGACAAGCATACAAACTCCATATGGTACTCCCACACACTCATGTGGCCCTACTTAAGGTCCTCAAACTCTACAGCACGGGATCCCATAACCTTGGCAGGCAAGAAATAATCCATGAAAGCATCTACAAACTCGACCCACCTCGCTGGAGGGCTCCCCTCCCCACGGGAACTCTCCCACATCTCAAACCACAAATATGCTGCTCCCTTTAGACGATAGGAAGCTAACTCAACTCCTTCTGTTTTAGTAGCCTTCATGACTCAGAGAGTCTTGTACATTTCATCTACGAAATCTTGAGGGTCGGACACTAGGTCGATGCTTGTGAACTCTGGAGGGCTAACCGTAGAAACCTGTTGACCCTAGAACCTGAAGAACCCCTTGCTCGCTAGAGGACGCAGGGGAAGTCTAAGATCTTTGGTAATGGGGGGCCACTAAATGAGTCAACATCTGAATAGATCCCATGAGGTCCCCATCAGAAATACTAGGACCGGAAGCTGGAATTGAGGAAGGGTCAGGAACATCAGCGGGAGGGATTTCAGTACCCTCCGTTGGAGCAGGAATAGGGATAAACTAGGCTGGCATGGAGGAGTCAGGCAGATTCAAGGTCGGGGAATCATGCTCACCCGCACCATCAGATAAAGGATGTATGGCCATACTCGGGGTGGCATTGGCCTCTAGGCCGAGTCGAGTTCTCTTCTTGGGCGCCATTTACCGAAAATTAGGACAATGCACGAATTAGATAGAGACATTCTCATCTTTCACTTCATCGCACAATACAAAGTAACAATGAAAGGGTATTTTCCTAAATGTCCATGCAGCCCCCTACATATAGATGTGGTCGACAACACACCGATAAGAAGGGCTCTACTAGACACGGCTTCGAGACATCCTACGACACTTTTAAAACCTTAGGCTCTGATACCAAGTTTGTCACGCCCCAAAATCGAGGGACGAGACCGGCGCCTAACTGGATGAACCCAGTCAAGAGAACCTGGATTGCCTTCCCTAACCAACGTATTACCCCGTGTTCATAACATACATTATTTCATGTGAGTTAGACGAATTTAATTTCAAAGTACATTTTACAACATAATTCTATTTTCCCCTCTTTTAGCCTTTCAACGATTGATATCCAAACGTACATAATACATACATAACTTTCCAACATGAACCACGATTTCCGAGTACGTACATTTACTACCCAAAAATACACATATACACTCATATCATGTCTACGCAGCCTCTACGAATACTAGCGGTTTTACATAACTTGCCTGCAACAAGGCCCAGGCTATACCTTTACAACATAAGCAAAAGAGGGTGGCATAATCCACACACGGCCCCGAGGAGAAGAGGGGCTCACCACAACTGCTGAAGCGATGAAGAGGAGGCACCACTAACGGCGGGCTAAGCTACCTGCTATGTAACCACCTACATCCATATAAAAGATGTAGCGCCCCCGGAAAAAGGGACGTTAGTACTGTGGAATAGTACTAGTATTGAATAAACTTTACCCTAAGTACAATCAAGCAATACACATATAAGAGACAATTAATAGAATCCAACAAGTATTGCACAGAAATAGAAACAACCCAAAATCAAGAGTTTCACAGATTCTTCTTTCAATACCACCATATTCAAGAGTTTCACTGATTCTCATTTCAACATAATCGCATTCCATCCTTATTACCTTGGCCACCCTTATTACCCCATGTTGCGGCGTGCAACTCGATCCCACCAGACAATCACATTTCATAACAACAATCACCAATAGTTAAATCACAAGGATCTTCATTACAAGGAACACAAGTTCATATCAACAATTTACCATACGAGCTCAAGGCACAATGATTCTCACAAAGTATTAATTCATGTACACGGAGTTTCCATAATCGTTCAACTCAATTACATCATTTCACAATACCCTTTTTCAATATTTACCACGCACGATTTTTAGCCATTATATACATTCCCACACTTGGGCACATTAACATTCTTTCATTCATTAACACATACTTTCATATTGATACCCTCGAGCATTTACGAGCTTTGCACATAATAAGATATGCACAACAAACCACTTTTCATAATCTCAACTAGCATAGTAGTCAACAAGAAATTCAGGGAGTGAAATATTACGCATCAACACAATTGAACCGTCAATTCACCGTATGCTCAAACAAGGTACACATACCGTATGCTCGGACACCAACAAGAGGATTCTAAAAAGGTTAAAGTTAGCCATACATACCTTATGTCGAATTTTCCCCTTTTAATTTCTATCACAAATCACCGGACAGTCAAGCAACGTCAATCTAATTCATAATGTAACACATTCATCTTAGAATTGAGAATCATGAACACAATTTGTACTCGCTTAGGCATTTTATCGGATGCTATGTGACCCCTTAGATTACCAACCCCTTCTTTGTGAATATTTTTTCTAACCCACTTCCTTTTACTAGATTGTGACAATTAATGGACATGCATGCAAGGTTCTTCACTTTTATCTTCAAGAAATCCTTTAGGGGAGTTCTACTTATTAACCAAAAATCTGGAATCTTAAGGGAAATGGGGTGAGGACTTACCTGTTAGAATGAAGAAGAAGATGACAATAACTCAAAAATTTCCGGGCTTAAGCGATTTTGGACAAAGCAATTGGATGATGTTGAAACCCTCTCTCTCAAGAACTCTCTTTTTCTCTCTCTATTCTTAGTCAGAAAATGGTTAAAAATGAAGGGGAGGGGTGTTTTATTGAACAGTGGGTCGGGTTTTAAAATTAGAAATTAGGAACACCGACACGGAATGCGGTCAGGAATGTGATCACATTCCTGCTATGCGGTCCGCATTCCTGTCGCATAATGGCCCTCAAAATGGGCCAAAACTAGAAACAATTTGCCTAGGTATGCGACCACTATGTGGTCCGCATACCTGTTATGCGATCACATAGTGCGTCGCATAACCTCCCTCGCAAAAACCATGGGGCAAGAATGCGACAGCTATGCGGTCCGCATTCCAAGAATGCGATCGCATTCTAGGCCGCATAGTTGTCCTCCATTTGGACAGTAGCATGTCCAGGTATGCGACCACTATGCGGTCGCATACCTATTATGGAAAATCTTATCTTTCAAATTCCGGGGTACTTTTTAACTCAAAATAGGTCCATTTTAAGAATTTCTACAGTTATAACAACACAGGGACCTATTTGGGAATTATTTTAGACATGAAACTTTACGGGTCTTTACATGCATTTATCGGTTTCATCGTGCCAAAATTCTTGACAACGTGTTGTTTTGTTTTTGCATAAAGCATGCTCCACATCATAATCCACTCGTGCAAAATTAATACCATAGCGACACTTGATGAGTGTCTGCTTTCTTCCTATATTACCCTTTTTTAATTTGGAAAGGCTTATTTGCGGTAAAACTAGTCGATCGGCCGTGCAGTCGACAGTTCCATTCCTTTCACTCTCAAGTTGTCCGCTTGAGGGTACCGGTCTAGACTCTTATAGAAAACCCTACTCTGATGTTAACTGTGCATGCATCATGTATGAACCTATTACGAGTTAGAATGATATCCGCATAATAACTCTCTAAGGAAAGCCTTGTCAAAAGCCCATCGGGATTTCCATAATCTCAATAGGCACAATCATGATATATGCATTATTTTGAGAAAATTTGTCGGTATGTTAATCATTTTGCATAAATAAGGCATGAAGTCCCCAGGTTCGGCATGGTCCGAAGTATCTCACCTATGTTGCTAGACTGGTGGGAAAATCTCTCTCGAAGTGACAAAAACCATGTGAAAAAAGTTCTCGAAAATCTACCGTCTTTGCTGGAAATTAAGCCAAACAACGTACTGATCGAGGCCGCTACTATGTTCTGGGATGAAAAGAGGTATGTTTTCCGTTTTGGTAATATAGAGATGAATCCCCTTCTTGAGGAAATATGAGGTTTTTCTTGGCTTCCCTGGGATAGCCCTGGTCTGTTGGTACCAGAATATCATACTTCTAGAGGATTTCTGAAAATGAGGGGTCTTAGAAAGAATGACGAGTTAGTTTGCCTAAAGAAGTCTTACGTACCTTCCTACTTCCTTTACGAACCTTATGGGCACAATACATCCTACTGTATCTATCATGATGAGTTTTCCATCACTTCTCTAGGTTGGACTCATCGTCAGGTTATTGTGTTCATCGTCTGTTTTCTGGGGATGATAGTATTCCCAATCCAAGATGACATGATACACACTCACTTGGATATGGTCACGAAGACCTTAATGGAAGGATTTGAGAGACAGACTTACATTATTGTCCCAATGATTGTGCCAGAGATATACCGAGCCTTGGACCGCTACAAGAAAGGATTCAGACATTTCGAGGGTTGTAATTTGTTACTGCAAATATGGTTGTTGGAACATCTTCAAAGAGCACAGTAATTTCTACGGTGACCATGGAATGACCACAAAGCTTTTCACCATCCAAAAAGAGTGACTTTCATCCCAGACAGGTTTGCACAACCGGAAAACGCTGTGGATTGGTACACTTCTTTAGTAATTTGACTGATGACAAGTTCCATTGGATGTTCGAGTGGTTCCCTATTAGCGAGTTTCATCATCAGGTCAAGATGTTCCTCACTTAGTGTTGATTGGGTTGAGAGGTATCTATCCTTATGCTCCTATTAGGGTTATGAGACAGGCTGGGAGAAAACATGTCATACCACGAGTTTCCATGATGGTTCACTACAAAGAACACTTTTAGGGTGATGCCATTCCATTCAAGTGTGAAGCACAACACATGTGGCATCTGAAGATCAATGTGGAAAAGGATACCATCGAATCAGATTGATACCATGCTGGTCATGTGTATTTCTACCTATCATGGTTGGATGATGACATAGCGGGAGAAGTCAAGCTAGGGATTGATTGAAGAAATAGGGTCATAGATGACGCTATTGAAGCACAAGTAAAATACAGGAGGTTGCGCAAAAGAATCTTTGAGTCAGAGGCCAGACATTTGGAACAACACAAGATAGACATGGAATCAATCAATGAATGGAGATGAATTGCTACAAAATTAATAGAGAGGTGGGATACTTAGAGCAGGGTCTGATGGAACTTGAAGGGAAGATGAGGAAAAGGATCGTCCGAATGCAGAGGGAAATGAATGAGGACACCTAGCAAGCATATCTGCTGTTGGACATGCGCGACCTGGGGAATCTGATCGATGGGGCTAAGAAGGCCAAGCTTGGAGAAGGTCCCTCCAGGACCAAGTAGATTAGAATTGTTGTTTACTTGCTTTTTAGAGTTGCTTTAGAGATTGATTGTAATAAGGCAAATGCCACTAGTAACTCTTTTGATTATTGCTTTAGAGGTTTGATCTATTCATTACATTAATGAAATGAGTCAATTGTCTGCACCAAGTTTCTCCAAATTTGGATGTCGCTAGGCCTACCTCGGGCACAATGAGGGCCCCAAATTAGGACGCGAATCTAATTCTGCAGTACATGTTTAAATACTGCAAATATCCTTCCAAAATTTCCTATTGACTTGTTTACCTTTTTGCTTTTCTTTGTTTTGATTATTCCCATGACCTAAGGTTGGTTCATACATATTGGCATCATCAGCATATTATACAAGATCCAGAGGTCCTCCACCACCTCCTCCTCAAAGTGATTCTAAAATTACGGGAAAAACTAATATGGATGACATGAGTGGTATCAGGAAAGATAACGTTGCGCATGCAGAGAATGTTGAGACTTCAGATGGTTGAAGTACTCTGACACAGAATGATTTGGTCCTACAATTGGAGCAGAAAATACTGGAATTACAAGGGGAACTTGAGCAGGTCCGCAACTTGGCAAACCTCCCCCTCACCTTGAACGTCCCAGATATCAACCAACCGAATGCCCAAAACCCAGCGCCTCCTCAAAGCACACCAAACCAACATCCAAAAAATCCTCCCGCACCTCATCAATACGTAACACCCTCGCAAAATCCTAATCCTATACCAGTACCAACTCCCCCGCAGCACCAACATCATCCAACTCAGTATCCACAAACTACCACCTACCATACCCCTCAAAATACGCTGCAACATACCCCCGATCCGCAGAACTTAACCAATGATCACCACTACACCCAAATCCCCGGTATCCATCAAAGTAACCCCATATATGTAGAAACTCTACCTCACCCTACCCAACAGACCCCATATACACCCGAATATGTCGAGAAGGACCTGCTCGTCAAGAATATAGAAGAGGAACTTAAAAAGCTCACAAGTCGAGTCCAAGGCGTCGGAGGGGGTAAAGGCATTGAGGGTTTGAACTATGAAGATATCTGTGTATTCAGCCAGACGTAGAACTGCCGGAGGCTTAAAAACCTCCCAAGTTCAAGATGTTTGACGGAACAGGTGACCCAAAAGTGCATTTAAGGACATACTATTACAAGATCGTAGGAGTTGGAAAGGATTAAAGGATTTGCATGAAATTGTTCATGAAAAGCCTTACTGGAGACGCCTTATCTTGGTACATCAGTCAAAATCAAAAGAAATGGGTTATCTGGGTAAGCATGTCATCGTGTTTCATAGATCGGTTCAGGTTTAATACGGAGAATGCACCAAATGTGTTCTATATCCAGAATCTCAAGAACAAGCAATAGAGACTTTCCGCGAGTATGCTTCTCGGTGGAGATCGAAAGTTGCAAATGTAAGGCCGGCATTTGAAGAAGAGCAGATGAACAAGTTCTTTGTCCGAGCCTAGGATCCACAATACTACGAAAAGTTAATAGTTATCGAGAATCATAAATTCTCCAACATCATCAAATTGGGGGAAAGGATTCAAGAAGGAATCAAGAGCGGAACGGAAACTAATTTTGAGGCATTACAGGCTACGAACGAAGCTTTGCAGTCAGGGGGTATATCTAAAAATGAAAGAAGTAAGGGCTGTGATGGTGGCCCAAGGTCCAAAATCTCCTCTTACATATCAAACACCTCCACCTACATATCGGCCTTCACCTCCCAGATATCCGTAACCCGCAACCACCTACCATACATATAACACCCAGCCATCATATTACCACTCACTACCAGCCCGCTAAAATTATCCAAAACCCAGACCAAATTTTGACCGCAGGCCGCCCAGACAATATACCCCTATTGTTGAACCTATCGCTCAGTTATACGAGAGGTTGAAAGCTTTTGGATATGTGACTCCTACTCCCGCTGTTTTCATGGAGAACTCTTCTCAATGGGTCAATCCAAATAAAATATGTGCGTATAACTCTAGAGTGAAAGGTCATACCATTGATGAATGTCGCACTCTGAAAACAAGATCCAGACATTAATTGATACCAAGGTCATACAAGCAAAAGAGGCTATACCTAACGTCCACAAAAATCCCCTCCCGGATCATAGGGGCGAGGGGGTGAATGTGATAGAGACTGGCAAAAAATGGGACCTGGAAGGGTCAATTGGGCTTATTCGAGAAAGGGATGACCCTATGAAACCTACGACCACTCTTACTCCTATTGTGATACAAATACTACCACCAGTCGAAGTTGAAGTGACCACACCGACCCAGTTCGAGGTGGAAGTAACGACACCTGCAGTTGCACCTGCTCCGTTTGAAGTAGGAGTGACCACACCCTTCACTGTGACGGTAGAACCCGCACCATCCTTTAATTCAAAAGTTGTACCCTGGTACTATGTTGCAAAGGCCAGGAGAAAAGGAAAATACAAAAATGGAAGAAGCTGGTGCCGCACAAGGGATGACTAGGACCGGTAGAGTTTACACACCTGAGCACTTATGGGGAACAAGTAAAGAAGCAGCTTCCAAGCAACCCATCATTGAAACTGACTCGGATGATCTTTGGAGAAAGGTGCAAGCAAGGGAATATTCTATAGTGGACCATCTGAAAAAAACCCCTATTCAGATATCCATTCTATCACTATTGCAGAATTCTGAAGCACATAGGAATGCCTTGATGAAGGTATTGAACGAAGCTTACATGCCCAAAAATATCACCAGCGGGGAAATAGCCAACATGGTAGGACAAGTACTGGATAGTCATAAAATCACTTTTCATGAAGACGAATTGCCACCAGAAGGATTAAGCCACAACAGGGCGTTGCATATCACAGTACAATGGGAGGATAAATTCATTGCCAGGGTTTTTATATATGGAGGTTCCAGTCTCAACATTTGTCCATTGAAAACTCTGAAGATATTGGGCAAAGGATTACATGAAATACTGGCAGGTACTATGAACGTAAAAGCATTTGACGGATCTCAAAGGGCCATGATCGGAGAAACCAAGATTTGCTTAAAAATGGGCCCGTCTTGGTTTGATGTCGAATTCCAAGTACTCGACATATCCACCTCATACAACTTATTGTTGGGACAGCCTTGGATACATGTCATCGGGGCCGTGGATTATACTTTGCACCAGGCTGTAAACTTTGAATGGAATCATCAGGAGGTGATCATTCATGGAGACGAGAGTAATCCCATTCATACCAATCAAATTGTTCCGGTCATGGAAAATAGAAGGAAATTGGGTGGAGAGACTTATAATCGCATCGAGCGCGTCAATGCAATTGAGAAAGAAAAGTGGTGGAGCAGTAAAATAGGAAGCATACTGGCATGGGCAGGGTATGAATTTGTTAAAGGGCTTGAGAAGAATCTCTAATATATTGCTAAACCGATACAGCTATAACATCACAGAACGACCTTTGGATTGGGATATCAATAAACCTAGCATGATTATCTAAATTTGTCTCCACCACGGCGCGGTCCTTACTACCCTCTTGAACATCCAATACTGCATTTCAGCCAATCTTTCCATCAAGCTGATATGATGTGGGATTCGAAGAGGACGAGGTGCTAACTGGTTTGAGGAATTTATTTCTAGAAGAGGAAGACATGGATTGTAGTGTAATAGTTGAGAGGAGGAGGAAGAAGGCCTCGTCATCCAGATAATAGAGAAGGGAGTTGTTCTCAGGATCTGGACTGCCACACCATCAAGGTCCCGACGAGTCCCGGGGTAGCTTGGCTGCTAGTGTCATTCATTTTGACAATAATTCTTCTTGAGCATTTTGTTTAAAAACATTTTCTTTTCTTTCAGTATTTTGTTTTGGAAAAACATTGTTTGAGTCATTAAAAATTGCTTTGTTTGAAATTTTAATATTTATCAATGGCTTGATATTTTATTATTAATATCTTTCATATTTTTCTCTCTACAACATTACTATTTCTTATCTTGATGAACAAACGACTGTGACATGTAATGAGACAACACAATATAGGGTTAGTGACTCGGAAGAGATAGAAGAAGAAGATGTGATACCTGAGGAAATTGTCAGAGAAGTTGAGAATTTTGAGAACAAGCCCAAGTCCAATCTGGACGAAACTGAGATAGTCAACTTCGGAGATTTCAAAACAATCAAATAAACCCGCATAAACATTCACTTGAAACCATCAGAGAAGGAAGAGTACACTCTGTCACGACCCAAATACCGCTACGGTCGTGATGGCGCCCAACACCGGGGTCAAGCAAGCCAACACCTATCTACTAGTGAGGTTACTTTACATGTTTAAGTGATAAAAATCTTTTTTGGGTTTTTAAGGTAAGAAATTCGTTAAAACAACATTTAAACGTAAGCACGTGGGATTATGTAATTCAAAGGTATTACCAGCACATACAACTCCGCAAAATATCAGGAAAAACTAGAAAGTGTACCAGAACCTAGTGTCACAAGTCAACAGGAGACTGAGAGAATAACAAAATACTACTGGTAAATATAATACTGTCTGAAGGGTGATAGACAATAACATCTAGAATGTGCGCAGGGTACTCCACAGCGCTGCCGAGATCGCCAAGGAAAGTAGCTCACTATGTAATCAGCTAAATGGGAAACTCTCAACGATGACCACCAGAATAGTGACCGGATGCAACCGCCTCAGATTCTGTACAATTAAGTACAGAAGAGTAGCATGAGTACATATACTTAAATATGTACCCAGTGAGTATCGCGTCTAAAATCAAAGAAGTAGTGACGAGAAGTAGACGTATTACTCACTAGGTCAACAGTAATAATATGTTGCAATAATATTAAACAGGAACAATAAATATGGAAAGCAGGTAGACGTAGAACACTCAAGTATGCAAGTAAAATCTCCCTTTCAATACCCGACAACAATAGAAAATAAAATTCTCAAGTTTCCTTCCAGGATAAACAATTTGAATAATGATAACTTATGATAATAGCCCTCAGACAAATAAATAGCATGTAATATGCCGAAGCGTACGGCCGAAGCGTCGCAATATATTAAATGTGCACTGCCGAGGGTCGACGGCCCGAACCATATATGCATCTATTACTCCGCTCACGTATCGATTGTGTGAAGCGGTTAACATAATATAAGGCTACCCCGCTCACGATTCATACCTGTGACTCGGGTGCTCGTAACATACATAATTATCAGGAGAAACCTTAAGAGAAATTCCGGGTACAAAATTGAAACATAGGATTTACATTTAGTTTACAGGATACTTGCTAACATTTCCACACAACCTTCAGGGATATCAACCAAACCGAATGTATATGCAAAGATACAGGTAAGACACGTGTAAGCATGCTTGTGAGTCCTAACGCTACCCGACATGGCATAATAGTTGCTACGTACAGACTCTCGTCACTTGGTGTGTACGTAGCCCCCACAAATAAGATCATTCAATCAATCACAATCACCTATGGGGACAATTCCCTCTTACAAGGTTGGAAAGGAGACTCACCTCGCGTAGAGCCTACGCCTCGGGTCAAGAAAGTGCCAGACACTCCAAACCCGTCGCCCAAGGACTCGAAACTAGCCAAATATTATTTAAATGCATCGATATACGCTCAAAACTATGGAATTCTACTACTAATTAGGCTAATTCATCATTCTTGAAGAAATCCCAAAATACACCCTCGGGCCCACATGCTCGGATTCCGGAAATTTTTGAAGAAATCATTCACCCATAGCCTAAGGATCATTAATATATAATCTTTGTATGATTACATGGTAAAAAAGTAGTGAAATTCCTAAAAATCCATCAACCCTAGGTCTTGGCTCTAACCCATGATTTTCCCTTAATTTTGGATGTTAATCCACCTAAACGTTCATGTATTTAACTTAAATTGCAATAAAAGTTACTTACCTCTCAGTTGCTAGGTAAAAATACCTCTTGAAGAGCTCCCAAAATCGACCCAAGTGAAGAAAAATGGAGAAAATGAGCCTAAGTCCTGTTTTTAAGAAAATACACTACCCAGGTGTTACTCTATGCGAACGCACCCTGGGCAGTGCGTTCGCGAAGGCTTAATTGACCAGGACCACATTGGGCTTCTACGCGAACGTGAGGGAGGGGCCGCAAGCGTGGAGGCTAGCTGGGCTAGACCTTCGCGAACGCGGCTGGACGGGTGCGAACGCGAAGGCAAACGACAACTGGACCGGCCCAATAGGCTGGACCCTATGTGAACGCGACGGAGGGAGGGCGAACGCGAAGGCCAGGAGGCCCAACCCATCTCGAACGCCGTTGGGAAACACGAACGCATAGAGCATATGTAGCCCCTGCCCAATTCCTTCTTCGCGAACGCGGCCACCCTTCCGCGAACGCGAAGAAGGAAACAAGATACAAAAAATTCTAGTGTTTTGAATTTAGCTTTGGGAGGTCCAAAACTCACCCGAGCCCCCGAGACCCCGTCCAAAAGTACTGACAAGTTTGTATACGTGATACGGACTCGCTCAAATTCGCAGAACGTGATAAACAACAACGGAACTACAGATTCAACCCCAAAACGAAATTGAATCAAACTTTGAACTTAGAGTTTTAGAATTCGGTTTCAAGGCACCGAACCGACCTATACTACCCGGAATGATACCAAAATTTACAGGCAACACATAATAATCATATTTAACTTGTTCCGGGCTCTGAAACCATGATGCGGTCCCGGTAACCCCGTCTTCGCATTAATTATCCTTGTCAAAAACCTTTATATTTTTCAGAAAATAATTTTCTTTAAAAATTCATTTCTCGGTCTTGGGACCTTGGAATTTGATTTCGGGCATACGCCTAAGTCCCATATTTTCCTACGGACCCTCCGGGACCGTCAAATCACGGGTCCGGGTCCGTTTACCAAAAATGTTGACCAAAGTCAACTTTAATCAATTAATTATTAGAATTTCAGTTTTTCATCAAGTTATTACATAGAAGCTTCCCGGCTACATGCCTGGGTTGCGCATGCATATCGAGGTGGAATTAACGAAGGCTTTCGGAGCATCGGACCGCAGATTTAGCTAGGTTAACACGGGATGACCGTTTGGGTCATCATAATCTCCACCTCTTAAACAAACATTAGTCCTCGAACGGACATAGAAGTGTACTTAGAGTGCTGAATAAGTGTGGATATCTACTCTGCATGTCCTCCGCGGACTCCTAAGTCGCCTCCTCGTCCGGCTGGCCCCGCCACTGGACCTTTACAGCAGAAATTCTCTTAGACCTTAGCTGGCGGTCCTGTCTATCAATAATAGCAACGGGCTCCTCCTCGTAGACCAATCTCTCATCTAACTGAATAGTGCTGAAATCCACTACGTGAGAGAAGTCGGGGTGATACCTTCGGAGCATAGACACATGGAAGACCGGATGAATTCCAGATAGGTGGGGAGGTAAGGCAAGCTCATAAGCAACCTCTCCTACTCGCCGCAACACCTCGAAAGGACCTATAAACCTTGGACTCAGCTTGCCCTTCTTCCCAAACCTCATAATGCCTTTCATAGGCGATACCTTCAACAGAACCTTGTCCCTCTCCATAAATAATACATCACGAGCTCTCTAATTTGCATAGCTCTTCTGTCTGGACTGTGCTGTGCGGAGCCTCGCCTGGATCAACTTCACCTTCTCTAAGGCATCTCTCACCAAGTCCGTGCCATACAACTTAGCCTCGCCAGGCTCAAACCATCAGACAGGAGAACGACATTGTCGGCCATATAAAGCCTCGAATGGAGCCATCTCAATGCTGGCCTGGTCACTGTTATTATAAGAAAACTCGGCCAAAGGCAAGAACTGATCCCACTGACCTCCGAAGTTAATCACACATGCTCTAAGCATGTCCTCCAATATCTGAACAGTGCGCTCTGACTAACCATCAGTATGAGGGTGAAAAGTTATGTTGAGATCTATCTGAGTGCCCATCTCTCGGTGCAGTGCTCTCCAGAAGTTCGAGGTGAACTGGGGACCTCGCTATGATATAATGGACACTGGTACACCGTGCAATTGGACTATCTCCCGAATATAGATCTAGGCTAGCCTCTCCGATGAATAAGTAGTAGCCACCGGAATGAAATGCGCCGATTTGGTCAACCTATCGAGAATGGAAATAGGCTGAGTATCTGGAGCCAAGTCAATGCAAAAATCAATATCACGATCTGGAGGCATGTCTGGAAGATCTGAAGGGAAGACGTTTGCAAACTCTCAAACCACGGGCACTGAATCAATAGTCGGAGACTCGGCGGTGGTGTCCCATACATAAGCAAGGTACGCCAAACAACCCTTCTCGACCATATGTCGAGCCTTCAAGAAGGAAATAATTCTGCTGGCTGCGCTGACTGAGAAACCTCTCGACAACAGCCTGGGAACCTCGGGCATGGACAAAGTAACGTCTTGGCGTGGCAATCCAAGATGGCATGATAAAGAGATAGCCAATCCATCCCCATGATAATCTCAAAGTCAACCATGTCGAGCAATAGAAGGTCTGCTCTAGTCTCGTGCCCAGAAAATGAGATCACACAAGACAGGTAGACCCGGTCTACCACTACAGAATCACCCACGGGGGTGGATACATATATAGGAGAAGCCAAAGACTCACGAGGAACACCCAGAAAGCAAGCAAATAAGGCTGACACATATGATTAGGTAGATCCTGGATTAAATAGTACTGATGCCTCTCTACTACATACTGAAATAATACATGTGATCACGGCATCTGAGGCCACTACATATGCTCGGGCCGGTATAGCATAAACTCTGGCTGGAGTACCTGAAGACTGACCCCCATGGGACTGAATAGGAGCTGGCTGAGCTCTTCCTACCTGGCCTCTACCTCTGGGATAACCTCTACCAACCTGCCCTCCATCTCTATGTGGATGGGGCGCCTGTGCTGAGTATGTGGACTGATAACTCTACTGGACAGTTTTACCCCGAAGTATGGAGCAAGCCCTCCTCATATGTCGTGAATCCCCACACTCGAAGCATCTTACTGGAGGCATACTCTGGTGGCCTGAAGAAGGGAGACCCTGAATAGCTGGGGAATGGTGAGAAGCCTCCGGCATAGCACTGAAATAGGGGCTAGGAGGACCCTTATGACCTGAATACCCGCCTGAAGAACCCTGAATGGCTGGAGGGCGGTAAGAACTCTCTAACATAGCACTGAAGTATGGTCTCGTTGGAGCACCACGAGGAGGTGGTGGTGGAGCAGAATATGGAGGCATGTTGGGCTGACCTCTGCCAAACTGACCTCCACTCCTAGCTGGGCTACCTCTGAAATCTCCAGAAAATCTAGCTCTCTTGTCCTGCTGACTCTGCTCCCTGCTCCTAGACCGGTAACCCTCAATCCGGCGAGCTATCTCAACCACTAGCTGATAAGGAGTACCCATCTCCACCTTTCGGTCCATGTTGGCCATAATACCAGAATGTAACCCTGCTACGAACCTCCGTACCCTCTCCGCATTAGTAGGAAGAATCATGAGGGCATGGAAAGACAACTCTGAAAATCTGGCCTCGTCGTCAGAAACATACATTTGGCCCTGCTCCAGCTGCTCAAACTGATAACGTAGCTCTTCCCTCTCAGAGGGTGGAATATACCTGTCCAAGAATAGCTGAGTGAACTGCTCCCAAGTGATAGGAGGTGAACCTGCTGGCCTACCAAGGATGTAAGACTGCCATCATCTGCTTGCTCTACCCTCAAGCTGAAAAGTGGTGAAATCAACCCCATGGGACTCCACAATCCTCATGTTGTGCAGTCTGTCCCTGCACTAGTCAATGAAGTTCTGAACATCCTCACCCCTCTCACCTCCAACGGTCGTAGGGTGCAATCGGGTCCATCTGTCATGTAGCTTCTGCGGATCACCGTATGCAGCTGGTCTGAGCTCAGGGGCTGCTGGATGTGCCCCACCCACTGGTAAAGTGTCTGGAGTCTGATATACCACCGCTACATGACCTGCGGCCTGAGCACTCGGGGTCTGAACTCATCCTCCTGCCTGAGAAGTGGCAGGATCCGCTGGAAACAACCCAACCTGAGTCATAGTTTCCATGAACCGCATCATACGGCCCATGACCTTCTGAAAGCCTAGGGCGGTCATAAAATCTGTTGGGGCAGGATCTACTGCTCAATGACTGGATCCTCTAGGGGTGCTAGCGGAGCAACTCTAGGATGCCCTCGTCCCCCACGTCGGGCTGGTACCCTCCCCCGACCTCTGCCTCGAACGGCGGGGGCAGCGGCACCTCCTGGGGCAGGGATATCAACTGCACGAGTCCTCACCATCTGTGAGAGAATAGAATAGTGAGATTTAGTAACCATCGACTGCACGATAGAATAGAAATAAGGAGAGGTTTCTTAACTCCCTATAGCCACTCGAAGATAAATACAAACGTCTCCTTATCGATCCGCAAAACTCTACTAGGTTTGCCTGTGACTTGTGAGACCAACGTGAACCTAGGGCTCTGATACCATGTTGTCACGACCCAAATTCCGCTACAGTCGTGATGGCGCCCAACACCGGGGTCAGGAAAGCCAACACCTATCTACTAGTGAGGTTACTTTACATGTTTAAGTGATAAAAATCTCTTTCGGGTTTTTAAGGTAAGAAATTCATTAATATAATATTTAAACGTAAGAACATGGGATTATGTAATTCAAAGGTATTGCCAGCACATACAACTCCTCAAAATATCAGGCAAAACTAGAAAGTGTGCCAGAACCTAGTGTCACAAGTCAACATGCGACTGAGAGAATAACAAAATAGTAATGGTAAATATAATACTGTTTGAAGGGTGATAGAATATAACATCTAGAATGTGAGCAGGGGACTCCACAGCGCTGCCGAGATTGCCAAGGAAAGCAGCTCACCGTGTAATCAACTAAATGGGAAACTCTCAACGTTGACCACCGGAATAGTGACCGAATGCAGCCGCCTCAGAACCTGTACAATTAAGTACAGAAGAGTAGCATGAGTACATATATTTAAATATATACCCAGTGAGTATCCCGTCTAAACTCGAAGAAGTAGTGACGAGAAGTAGACGTATTACTCACTAGGTCAACAGTAATAATATGTTGCAATAATATTAAGCAGGAACAATAAATATGTGAAAACAGCTAGACGTAGAACAGTCAAGTATGCAAGTAAAATCTCCCTTTCAATACCCGACAACAATAGCAAATAAAATTCTCAAGTTTCCTTCCAGGCTAAACAATTTGAATAAGGATAACTTATGATAAAAGCTCTCAAACAAATAAATAGCATGTAATATGCCGAAGCGCACGACCGAAGCGTCGCAATATATTAAATGTGCACTGCCGAGGGTCGACGGCCCGAACCATAGATGCATCTATTACTCCGCTCACGAATCGATCATGTGACTCGGTTAACATAATATAAGGCTACCCCGCTCACGAATCATACCTATGACTCGGGTGCTCGTAACATACACATAATTATCAGGAGAAACCTTAAGAGAAATTACGGGTACAAAATTGAAACATAGGATTTAGGTTAAGTTTATAGGATACTTGCTAACATTTCCACACCAACTTCAGGGATATCAACCAAATAGAATGTATATGCAAAGATACAAGCAAGACACGTATAAGCATGTTTGTGAGTCCTAAAGCTACCCGACATGGCATAATAGTTGCTACGTACGGACTCTCGTCACTTGGTGCGTACGTAACCCCCGCAAATAATATCATTCAATCAATCACAATCACCTATGGGGACAATTTCCTCTTACAAGGTTGGAAAGGAGACTCACCTCGCGTAGAGCCTACTCCTCGGGTTAAGAAAGTGCACGACACTCCGAACTCATCTCCCAAGGACTCGAAACTATCCAAATATTATTTAAATGCATCAATATACGCTCAAAAGTATGGAATTCTACTACTAATTAGGATAATTCATCATTCTTGAAGAAATCTCAAAATACACCACCGGACCCACATGCTCGGATTCCGGAAATTTTTGAAGAAATCATTCACCCATAGCCTAAGGATCATTAATATATAATCCTTGTATGATTTCATGGTAGAAAAGTAGTGAAATTCCTAAAAATCCATCAACCCTAGGTCTTGGCTCTAACCCATGATTTTCCCTTAATTAGGGTGTTAATCAACCTAAAAGTTCATGTATTTAACTTAAATTGCAATAAAATTTACTTACCTCTCAGTTGCTAGGTAAAAATCCCTCTTGAAGAGCTCCCAAAATCGACCCATGTGAAGAAAAATGGAGAAAATGAGCCTAAGTCCCGTTTTTAAGAAAATACACCGCCCAGGTGTTACTCTATGCGAACGCACCCTCGGCAGTGCGCTCGCGAAGGCTTAATTGACCAGGCCTACATTGGGCTTCTACGCGAACGCGAGGGAAGGGTCGAGAACGCGGCTGGACAGGTGCGAACGCGAAGGCAAATGGCAACTGGATCGGCCCAATAGGCTCCCCCTATGCGAACGCGAAGTCCAGGAGGCCCAACCCATCGTGAACGTGGTTGGGGAATGCGAACACGTAGAGCATTTGTAGCCCTTTTCCAATTCCTTCTTCGCGAACGCGTCCACCCTCCCGCGAACGCGAAGAAGGAAACCAGATACAGAAAATTCTGGTGTTTTGAATTTAGCTCAGGGAGGTCCGAAACTCACCCGAGCCCCCTCATCCAAAAGGACTAACCAGTTTGTATACGTGATACAGACTCGCTCGAATTCGCGGAACGTGAAAAACAACAACGAAACTACGAATTCAACCCCAAAACCAAATTGAATCAAACTTTGAACTTAGAGTTTTAGAATTCGGTTTCAAGGCACCGAACCGACCTATACTACCCGGAATGATACCAAACTTTACAGGCAACACATAATAATCATATTTAACTTGTTCCGGGCTCTGAAACCATGATGCGGTCCCGGTAACCCCGTCTTCGCATTAATTATCCTTGTCAAAAATTCAGAAAATAATTTTCTTTAAAAATTCATTTCTCGGTCTTGGGACCTTGGAATTTGATTCCGGGCATACGCCCAAGTCTCATATTTTCCAACGGACCCTCCGGGACCGTCAAATCACGGGTCCGGGTCCGTTTACCAAAAATGTTGACCAAAGTCAACTTTAATCAATTAATTATTAGAATTCCAGTTTTTCATCAAGTTTTTACATAGAAGCTTCCCGGCTACACGCCCGGGCTGCGCACGCATATTGAGGTGGAATTAATAGAGGATTTTGGAGCCTCGGACCGCAGATTTAGCTAGGTTAACACGGGATGACCATTTGGGTCATCACACACTCGTTTCCTCAGAGAGTAGGAAGACATTTTTGCATGGTCATATGACGATATGACCTGATTGAGCACATCTATAGTAGCTCATAATCTACCTACCAATCTGATGTGTCCACCAGTAAAGCAAAAACACAGAAAGTTCAAGCCATACATGAGTCCAAAAATCAAGGAAGAATTCACCAAGAAAATCAAAGCTAAGGTCCTCAGGGTAGTTTAATATCTAACTTGGTTGGCCAACATTGTGCCAGTTCTGAAGAAAGACGAGAAAAATAGAAAGTGTGTCGACTACCAGAATTTAAACAGAGTGAGTCCTAAAGATGATTTCCCACTATAAAATATACACATACTGATCGGCAATTGAGCCAAGCATGAACTCCAATCCTTTGTTGACTGCTTCACGGGTTATCATAGAATTTGGATGGATAAGAGGATGCAGAGAAAAAAACTTTCATTACGCCATGGGGAGTGTACTATTACAAAATGATGTC
Source organism: Nicotiana undulata (assembly GCA_005239495.1). Lineage (NCBI taxonomy): Eukaryota > Viridiplantae > Streptophyta > Magnoliopsida > Solanales > Solanaceae > Nicotiana > Nicotiana undulata. Next base: position 29,884 of record ML292359.1, on the reverse strand, counting down.
GTTTGGTTTAAAGAATGTTGGGGCCACCTACATGAGGGTCATGACGACTATTTTCCATGACATAATACACAACGAGATAGAAGTATATGTGGACGACGTCGTCATAAAATCCAAGAAGGTCGCAGATCACATAACAGATTTGAGTAAGATGTCCAGAGCTTTCAATAAAAGGGTCAAACCTAGATAGTTCACACCGGGGTAGCTGGTGCTGAAATAGATCTTTCCACATTAGGATGAAGCCAAAGGAAAATTCTCACCCGATTGCCCAGGACCCTAAATGGTTCACAGGGTACTAACAGGAGGAGCACTCATACTCGTAGAGATGGATGGAGAAATTTGGCCAAAGCCTATCAACTCAGACATAGTCAAAAGATAATATGTTTAAACTGTTTACATTTCTTCATATGATGTAATTGAACTACGCTTGACATGATTCCGGTTTAAGAGGGGATACGTAGGCAACCTTGTGGGTTTGGTCACAATACAATAACATTTTCATTTTCCCCCATAACCAGAAACTGGGGCAGAATTTTGAGGAGGACTCTCAAAATTTCGGAGCAAGTTCAGCCAACGGCACCGTATGCGGAACAACAAGAAATTCGTCTAGATAACTGGGGCAGAATATTGAAGAGGGCCCTCAAAATTTTGTGGCAATAAGGTCGCAATGTCTCCAAATGTCACGTTACCGGTTCATCTAATATTTTTAATTACATCTTACTATGTTTTGAATAACTATGTATGCATATCTTTTGAAAATTTTATTTTTAGTCGGATGCTACCCATGGTAACTCGAATAGGATTTCAATGCGGAGAAGAGAAAAGCAAGAAGACAAAGGAACGAACCAACCTCCCCGCAAAACACATGATTTTTCTTTGAATACAGGAATAAAAAAGCAATCGCCAATATGTGCGCACTTTAGAATCACTGTCTTCACAACAACAAAGCTATCGAACTCATCTCCAGCTAAGAAATACTCCGCTATCACTTATTATTTATTCATTTCATGAGACTAAGCATCGTCTCAAATCTCGCATGAGGCTAAGCCTTGCCTCCTTAATTACATAAGTCTAAGCATTGCCTTCCCATTGCATGAGACTAGGCATTGTCTCCATCTATGATGAGGCTAATCCTTGCCTCCTTAACTACATAAGTTTAAGCACGGCTTTCCTATTGTATGAGACTAAGCACTGTCTCCATCTTGCATGAGGCTAAGCCTTACCTCATTAATTGCATAAGGCTAAGCTCTGCCTTCCCCTTGCATGAGGCTAAGCCCTGCCTCCTCAACTGCATAAGGCTAAGCACTGCCTTCCCCTTGCATGAGACTAAGCATTGTCTCCATCTTGCATGAGGATAAGCCCTGCCTCCTCAACTGCATAAGGCTAAGCACTGCATTCCCATTTCATGAGACTAATCATTGTCTCCATCTTGCATGAGGCTAAGCCCTGCCTCTCAACTGCATAAGGCTAAGCATTCTCTTCTCTTTGCATGAGGCTAAGCCCTCTCTCCCTCATTGCATGAGACTAAGAATTGTCTCAAATCTTGCATGAGGCTAAGACCTGCCTCCTCAACTACATTAGGCTAAGCTCTGCCTTCCCACCATGAGACTAAGCATTGTCTCTCCTTGCATGACCACAAATGTTGCTTTATTCCAAAACCCTGCATTATTCTCTTCTTCTGGGGCTAAGCTCTACCTCCGATCTTACACAAGACTAAGCTTTGTCTTGTTTCATCTCAAGCATCATGCCTCTGCATCTCATGGGCTGAAATATATACTTTCAAAATAGTGCATATGCATCATCATTTGATTTGCAAACATACACAAGTATTTTTCATAATTTTTAAAGGTTTTAAATCAATTTATTTCTGCATTTTATTATATAAATATCTATTAATTACCTTACAAAATATTTTTATGATGATTTTATCATCTAAACTTATCATTTACACCCATATCAGGTTTTAAATATTTGTTATAATTACATTTTGCATTTTTAAGGCTAAATTGCACATTTTGCAATAATAGCCTAGATATGCTTAGTTACATCATTTATGCAAAAAATAAACTTTTATATTTTATAATGTTAAATAATTGTTTTTAATCATTTTTATATACAAATGATATTTTTGTTACTTATTTATTATTTTTTTATAAATTATTTATTTATTAAATCATGTATTTAAAATCTGGCACTAATTCTACAATTAAATTTGGACCTAAAACTACCCAAACCAGCCCAATTACCCAAGCCCAATACCCTTACCCACTTAATAAACCCAACCCAACCCTGCCTAAATCCCAGTTGTTGATCACAAATGATTAACGACTCTTAAACAACCTCTCCCTTTCCTTATATCGCCGCCCCCAAATCCTAAACCTCATTTCCCAAACACGCCGCCTCTACTCTCTTCCTCTGATGAACCCTAAGCCCGCCGCCTCTCCAAAATTCAACCTGATCCCGTCTATAGTGGAATTGTCTTCCCATTTACCTACCATCTCGAGATATTTCCTCTATTTGGTGATATTTTATGGAATAACTTAAGTACTGGCCTAAACATGGCAAGTACCCCAATTTGATTCTGTTCTAATCAATTTTCACCTCTTGAATCTGGATGACGTTGAATCCAAACGCGTTATTTTGTATTGTGTAAGCTTGATTTCCTCGTATCTCGCTGATTCGTACTTAATCCGAAGGCTAGGGTTTCAGATTCTCTTTGGATTCGAACCAAAACTAGGTCAAACTTTGATTTTGAGTACTATCTCATCATTATTCACCCTATTGTGTAAGAATCTGCCTATTTTGTCAATTTCTTTTACTTACCCTAAATTAGGGTTTCCGATCTTTTTACTCGAACCAAATCTGGTTCGATTCTGTGTTTCTCTTGAATAATTTCCTGTCTATGTTCATTTTTATGCAATGTGTGATTATTTTGTCCTTATTTCTTTGCCGATTTTGGGTATTATACCTAAAACTAGGGTTTTGAATTTACCTTTCCTTACTGATTTAGATGCCTGAATTAATAATTTTCCATATTATCTGTTTAGTTTTATGCACTATTTAAACCCTTCCCCACTCCCCTTTAAGGAAGGTTTTTAAGGTAAAAAAGGTTTAAAGTTCGAAAACTCTTTAACGATTAAGAACAAAAGTTGTGTGCTTCCACTATAGATTAATCTTGTTATGTATTCTGATTCCTGACCGGCTGAAATTCAAGGCCAGAAATTTCTAAGTTCTTGCTTCTGTTTGGTACACTGTTGGATCCCTTTCTCCCCTTTTTCATCTTAACTGGTGAGTTGTTATACCCCTTTCCATTTCGTTCTAATTTCTGTTAATGTGTTGCATTAATCTATGATATCCTAAATGTTATTACATTGTGGTTTGAGACATGTTTAACCTTACTTTGAGTTGATTAGATAGATTATGTTTAAACTCTATGTCATTGATGACTATCTCTTGAAGTTAAGTTTGTTATAAACCTGTTTGTAAACATGCTCTCATACCTTGTTTTTCTTGTGGACTAGTTAACCATGTATAGATGTATGCATTAATAGAATTATAAGTTTGTTTGTTGAACCTGCTATAGTGTGACCTATTTGATCTTGTTTTCATCATATTTTTACACCTCTAATAACTGGCTTAATTAGCTTTTAACATGTCCTGATCTAGTGCTAATTAATGTGATTCCTCCTATGAAACTAGTGTTTGCACTTAGTCTAATCTGGATCCTCTGTTATCACTATGAATATGCTTTATAACTTATGTTGTTAGCATGTGACTTAATTTAATTCCTAAAACTTGACTAAGTTTGCTTAAGTTCAAGCATGTCATCTATTTGTTTGTACATATGTTTTCTGTACCTTCAGTGAAATTCTTTGACTCTTCTTTACTATCTGACCCTTCTGAATTCTCATTCCTAGCTGGCTGAAAGCCAAGACTATTCTCATTCCACGTGAGACCCTTGTGAACTCTAACACACTAGGACTTGGTCCCTAGTCCTTCCTTGAATTGTTTCTGATCAATCTCTCTAGTGTGAGCACTGCCCTGGGTTTTTGAAGCCCTTGGGAACTCTGAAACACTAGGAATTTGGGTTTTATATGCTCAGCCTTGATGTATGGGTGAATCGCTAAACGATTGGTTATGTTGTATATTGTAAGTTGAAGGCCTGGCCTGCCCAGGTGTATTTGGGCCTGTTGTAGGCTCCCTATAGTCATACTTATTCTGTAATTCATTACATTAAATTCTGGCCTGTAATAATTATTTGTAATAATAATTCTGGGGTGTTAGTGAAATTGGGCAGGGGTTCTTATTTTACATTTGCAATAAAGTTGGGTAGAGATCCTACCTATAGGTCTAATAATGTATTATTATATGTGATGTATTAGAAATCATGCGTATAGGTACCTTATTATGTTTAGTCATCCTATACGGGAAGTCATGCTTATGGACTTAATGCTTGGTTCTGTTATGTTCGGCTTTGCTTGCTATAGACCATGCTTATAGGAAATTATGTGATCCAATATGTGTGCAAATGCCTGCTTACATAATGTTCTGTTCAAATTGTAGAAATCATGCCTAAAAGATCTTAAACTGGATCAAATTATAGAATTCATGCCTATAGGATCTAAAACTAAATCAAAAATGTAGAATGCACGTTTACAGGCTTGAATCTGTTTAATCGCCATTTCTTCCCATTTATTCATCAGTTTTCAATATTGTTTTGTTACCCTTACTAGACAAAATGCCTATAGGATTAAAACAAGCAATTATGGATACGTTTCTTTGACTTGCCACTATTTATTATTGCGTGAAACACCTAGATATCATGCTGGTAGGTTTAATATCACTATGCTAAAGAAAAGATAGTAGGAAAACTTATGTAGGTTCTGATAAACGCATTAAGAAGCTGACTTTATACATGACTTCATGCTCATTCGCTCAACATCACATATATATTTTGCCTATAAGATCCTGCAATTAATTAAAATCTGTCAATGCCAACCAGTTTGGCGTGCATTTGCTGTCTAAGTGCGAAGGCTAACTTGAGCCCATACTTGCTTATATTTGTAAGTCCTAAACTGTTTTGTATGTTGCTTTGTATTTTTTCCTTTTGAGAAGCCTAAGTTAAGGTCTAGAACCACCCTGAAATAGAGGTCCTAATGCCTCTTGTACCATAGGCATGAGACGGGTAGTGCACGCATAAGGAACGACTTAAAATTAAATAGAGCGCTTTAGGTAAAAAAAAACTTAAAGATAGTAATCGGATATCAGGAGATGATATTCTATGCCCGCTGAATAGTATGAGTAACACCCCTTCTTGAGGGAGTTATGAAGTATTATTTATGTTGCACAGGGTGATCCTTTAGGCTAAAAAACTTAGGACCCCCCCCCCCCTCATTTCTGTTTAAAGTGATTCTTTTATTTGTCCTAATTTTTTTCTTTCCCTTAGACTAATTCACATAATTCGAGTTCGGCCGGGACCCACCGTTGTGGACCTCGAGGAGCGCCTAACACCTTCTCCTCAAGGTAATTTGAGCCCTAACCCGATCTTTGGTGGCGCAAACTAATAAACCTGAGTCATTTGCAAATAGGTTCCCTAACGCACCTTAATCTGTTAGGTGGCGACTCTCTCTTTTAATAACCCTCGTTTAAAAGAGTTGTCACAAATGTCGAAACCCGATTTCGCAAGAAAAAGGGGCGCGACACTCAGACTATACTTTTGCACGTTGCGTGCAGATTTTGGAGTGGAGCTGCTGGTGATGTCAGGAGGTGACTCTGAATTTGTAAGTGCATTCTCGAATATAGCTGCCACTTGTCCTTGGTAGCTTTAGATTTTTATAGTAATGACCCGACCAGTCGTTTTGCATTATAGGAACCCGTTCCCCTCAATGAGACTTCCCGTAGTGGATTTTTATGATTTATGACCTGTGGGGACAGGTGGTTCGGGATTCAGAAGAGTTTAGAGTGGTATAGGAATACTTAGTTCCTTAAGGTTGGCCTTTAAGGATAAGTTTGACTTTGGTCAACGTTTGAGTAAACGACCTCGGAATCGAGTTTCCTTGGTTCTGGTAGCTTCGTATGATGATTTCGGACTTGTGCGTGTGTTCGGAATGGTTTTGGACAACCCGGGAGCGTTTCGACGCCCAATAGCGAAAATAAAGTTTCCTTAAGTTCAAATTGAGGTTTGGAACGTGTTTTTCTGTTATCGAGGTCCGAACAGAATTCCGAGATCAGGAATAGTTCTGTTATGTCGTTTATGACTTGCTTTCAAAATTTGGTGTCATTTAGAGTAGTATAGGTCGGTTCGGCGCATTGTTAGCGAATTCAAGAACTCTAAGTTCTTAAGTTTGATTCTAGGGGATTTTGAGGTGTGATTTTGAGTTTTAGCATTTTTCTTACTCTTCCGAAGGTTCGGGCGAGTCCGTATTATAATTTGGGACTTGTTGGTATATTTGGATGGGGGCTCGAGTGGGCCCAAGTGCCGCTCGGGCACCAAACGAGGCCAAAAACCTGTTGCTATAACTGCTGGTGCACCAGATCTGCTGTAACCACACCTGCGGTTGACCAGTCGCAGGTGCGAGACCGTTCATACGGTCCAGGCCTCGCAGGTGCAGCCCCAGGTGAGGCTGCCATTCCTCGCAGGTGCGGATCATAATCCGCAGGAGCGGGCTCCTCTCCGCAGGTGCGAGCCCAAGTCCCTTTGTCCAATTCCGCAGGTGTGAGGTGATCCTTGCAGATGCGAGAACGCAAGTGTCCTTGAGCCGCAGGTGCGGAATCTCTGTAGGTAGTGAGGTCTTTTAAAATACGGGAAAACTCTATTTTTTAGCATTCCCACCTTCTTCCTTGGCGATTTTAGGCATGCAAACGAGTCCCCCGACTTAACCACTGGAAGGTAAGTAATTTCCAACCTAGTATTGATTTAATACATGAATTCCTAGGTAGATTAACATCCTAAATTAGTAGAAATGATGGGTTAGGGCAACAATCTAAATGATGGAATTACCATGGAATTGGTTATGAAAATACACAAAAATCATATATTAATGACCCTTAGGTTATGGGTAATTGTTTCCTTCAGAAATTTCCGGAATCCGAGCATGTGGGCCTGGGGGTGTATTTTGGGATTCTTCAAAGAAAGTTGAAATAACTAAGTAAATAGGGTAATTTCATGCCTTTGAGTATAAATTAATGTATTTATGCATCATTTGACTAGTTTCGAGTCCTTGGGAGACGAGTTTGGAGTTTCGGGGCCGTTCTTGGCCCGTAAAGTAGGCTCAGCACGAGGTGAGTCTCCTTTCTAACCTTGTAAGAGGGAATTGTCCCAATAGATGATTATAAATGATTTCTTGACCTTATTTGTGGGGGCTACGCACACACGAAGTGACGAGAGTCCGTGCGTAGCTACTATTATGCCTTGTTGGGTAGTTTAGGATTCACCGGCATGCTTTATGTGTTGTATCTGTGATCTTGTATGTGGACTAGGTAGTTTGATATCCTTGAATTGCATATATGAAGGCCTAGGATGTTATGTTTCAAAATTGGTATCATTTGAATCCCTTTTTATGTTAGAAAGACCCCCTGTTGATTATCTGAAATCCCTGAGGATTATGTACATGTATACGGGAACCCGAGTCGCATGTATGATTCGAGAGCGGGGCATCCCTATTATTATGATAACCGTGTCGCATGTTTGATTCGCGAGCGGGGCAGATAGATGCATCTATGGTTTGGGTCGTTCGACCCTCGACTGTGCAAATTTACTTTTCACGTCCTATTGACCGCACGTTCACGGTCTGTTATATGTTTGATAGATTATGAGAAGCCCTGTAATTGAATTATTGATTATGTGAAAGAGAGAAGGTTAAACAGCTTGTATGCCATGGAAAGGGATAGTGTGAGGGTACTAGAGAATGTTATCTGATGCCCATTTCTGTATTACTGTTCATTGCTGCTATTATTGTTTCACCTGTATATATATTTCATAATGTTTGACCTTAGTAAGTATCATGTCGACCTCTCATCACTACTTCTTCGAGGTTAGGCGGGATACTCACTGGGTACATATTTGTTTATGTACTCATGCTACGCTTTTGTACTTAATTGTACATGTTTTGAGGCTGGTGCATCTGGTTATTAGTCCGTAGCTCGATCCCGAGAGTATATTCTGGACCTGACTTCACGGTGAGCTACCTCCCTTGGCGTTTCTCAGCAGCACTATGGAGTTGTCTTTTTTTATGTCTGTCTACTTCTTTCAGACAGTAGAATAGTTTATTCTATCTTTTGTATATTCTACTAGTCCGCCTGTAGACTTGTGACACTAGTTCCTGGCACACGTAGTAGACATTACATTTTTGGAACTGTTTATGTTGAATATGATCCTTTTGGGTACATTGGTTCAAGTTGGTTAATTTATCCGTTTTCACTTAATGATTTTAAACTTAAAACTTGGTAAGTATTGGAACATTTTTTGTAAAAAGGAAATCTCGCTAATAAAACAAGTGTTGGCTTGCCTGACCCCGGTGTTGGGCGCCATCACGACCTGAGTTAGGATTTTGGGTCTCAAGGTTCACATAGGTCTCACGAGTCACGGGCAAACCCATTAGAGTCTTGCGGATCGGCACGGAGACGTCTGTACTCATCTTTGGGAGGCTATAGGGTGTTAGGAAACCTCTTTTATAAATATTCTATCGTGCAATCGATGGTATACTAAATCTCACTCTTCTATTATCTCACAAATGGTGAGGACGCGCACAACTGACGTTTCAGATTCGGGAGGTTCCGCTACCCCCACCGTCTGAGGCCGGAAGAGGGCACCTGCCCGAGGTAGGGAACGAGGGCGTCCCAGAGCTGTTCCATTAGCACCCCCAATAGAGGATCCCGTTATTGACGAGCAGGGCGAGGTGCCCCTTGCAGATCCAGCTACGATGGACTTCATGACTGTACCGGTCTTCTAGGAGGTCATGGGCCGTATGATGCGGTTCATGGACTCAATGACTCAGGCTGGTTTATTTCCAGCGGGTCCTGCCACATCCCAGGTGGGAGGGAGAGCCCAGACCCCTACTGCCCAGGCTGTAGGTCATGCAGCAGCAGTATATCAGACCCCGGGTACACTGCCCGTGGGCGGGGCCCAGCCGGTCGTAGCAGCACCTGACCTCAGACCAGCTGCGGACGGCGATCGACAGAAGTTATTGGATAGATAAACTAGATTTCACCCTCCGGTCTTTGGGGGTGAGCGAGGTGAGGATTCTCAAGACTTCATTGATAGGTGCAGGGACAGGTTGCACAATATGAGGATATTGGAGTCCCGTGGAGTCAACTTCACTACCTTTTAGTTGGAAGGCAGGGCCCGCAGATGGTGGTAGTCTTATATTCTTGGCAGACCAGAAGGTTCTCCTCCTGTCACCTGGGAGCAGTTTACTAAGATGTCACTACGAGGCTTGGTTTTCTGAGCTGTCACGTCATGCACTTATGATACTACCTAGAGAGGCTGAGAGAGTGCGAAGGTTTGTAGCTGGGTTGCATCCAGATATTAGGGCCAACATGGCCCGAGAGGTGGAGATGGGGACACCTTATCAGCTGGTACTGGATATTGCTCGCATGATCGAGGGTTATCGGTCGAGGATCAGAGAGTGGGTGCAGCAGGATAAGAGAGCCAAATTCTCCGGTGATTTCAGAGGCGCCCCAGCTGGGGGCAGAGGTCAGTTTGGCAGGGGCTAGCCCAGCAGGCCCCCATATTCACCACCACCACCACCTCCTCGTGGTGCCCCAGTGAGGCCTTACTTTAGTGCTATTCCATAGGGTTCTCACCGTCCCCCAGTTATCTAGGGTTTTTCTTCAGGGCAGCAGGCCATGTCACCGGTGAGATGTTATGAGTGCGGGGATTCCGGCCATATTAGGAGGACTTGTCCCAGGTTTCGGGGCAAGGCAGTACAACAGAGTTATCAGCCTAGAAGTTCAGCACCAGCAGTTTGGCCACCTAGAGGCGGAGGATAGGCCGGCAGCGATCGTCCTAGAAGTTGAGGCCAGTCAGAGGGAGGTTAGTCAGCTTCTATTCATTCCAGCGGAGCTCATACGTCCGGTGCTCCAACTAGATTATATGCTATTCCGGCCAAATCAGATGCAATGGCCTCAGATGTCGTGACTACAGGTATTATTTTAGTATGTGGTAGAGAGGCATCAATGTTATTTGATCCAGGATCCACCTATTCATATGTTTCAGCCTTATTTGCTCATTTTCTGGATGTTCCTCGCGAGTCCTTGGGTTATCCTATTTATGTGTCAACTCCTCTGGGCATTTTTGTAGTGGTAGACCGGATTTATCGATCTTGTGTGGTTACTTTATGTGGGTTAAAGACTAGAGCGGACCTTCTATTGCTCGATATGTTTGATTTCGAGGTTATTCTAGGCATGGATTGGCTATCTCCCTATCACGCCATTTTAGATTGCCATGCTAAGACATGTACTCTAGCCATGCCCGAGTTTCCTAGGCTGGAGTGGAGAGGTTCCTCAGTTAGTGCAGTCAGTCGAGTTATTTCCTTCTTGAAGGCTCGACATATGGTCGAGAAGGGTTGTCTAGCCTATCTTGCTTATGTGCGGGACACCAATGGGGCACGTAGCCTGAGTGCTCTGATGAAATGATTCAGCTTCTCATACCGAGTTTATACCAAATAATTTGGAATAACCGATGTAGGAATCTCGTAGCGGTGGTGCATTAAAAGAACTCATTGAAGCACCCTTAGTAATCAAATATACGGACTGGGCTGGACGGTTGCCCGAGCCCCTACAAAAATAATTTGTTGTTGCAAAGCAAATCCACTGAATCTTTTAGAACCTCGAAACCTGTTAGTCTCCTTAGCTTCCTCTTTTCCTCATCCCGGACACATTCTAACATCTAAGAAATTTCTACCACTAGCCGAAATGAAGTATCAACTTGCCTTGAGTCGTACAATTTATTTATTTTTACAATCATAATCGAGTCCTTTGATGAGTATGGGGACTCACCCTCTAGCTATATGAATCGAAGTGGGAGTATGACATGCTAACTTATCAAATCTGATGGCATATCCTGACACTTTCGTGGTGACTTGGCGCAACCGTTCAAACCCTATGCACCACACATTATGGAGAGTCCGAGAAACAAACTCTTTCAATAGCATTTATGAGAGCTGAGTCAAGTAGTTGGTGTTGCATTGGCTGGTCGTCCTCTTCATAGGATTGCTACAAACACCAGCGGCCCATTTCTTCTTTTACTATGCTGATTCAACACTGCTAAGCTTCCCCAATCATTCATATACTCTTCATTATTCTTTGGGGTAACTCTTATCCCTATTGATGCACAATTATCCCAAAAGTAGATCTCTATACAGATAATTCTTGGAACGAACCATTGTCACGACCCCAAATCCTAACAGGTGGTGATGGCGCCAATCGTGAAAATAGGCTAGCCAACCATCTCATAGCTACACATTTTGTTTTAATATAATTTCTCAAAAATCAATAATAACCAGCAAACAGAGTATGAAATAATTTCTGTAAGTCCTTAAGCATCAACAATATAATTCAACAGTCTAAACTAATCCCCCAGGACTTGAGTCAATCGATCACGAGCATCTAAGAAATAAACTAACTCTCCTAATGTCATAATAATGTCTATAAATCAACTACTACGTACTATACAAAGAAGGGAAGTGGAGAAGCTGCGGACGCTGGACAGCTACCTTGAAATCCCAAACGCTGATGACAACGAGCTCGGAGGACTACTACTTTGAACCGGTACCTGGATATGCACACAGGGGTGCAGGGAGTAATGATGAGTACGCCAACTCAGTAGTAATGAAAATAAATCACAGACTGAGGTATATGAAACACACAACACAAAACACCAATGCACAAAACAATAAAACATCAAGTCTCAATACAATATACATAAGTTCGAAAACCAATTTCCAAAAAATCCTTTGAAACAAGTATATTTTTCCAATATGTCTCAGTAAAACTCTCAGTAATATCAGTTTAAAAAATGAAGTGAATCACAGTCAAAACTCAGTAAAATATCATCATAAAACTGCCCCTCGGGCCATAATCATCACTCGTAACAATTTCCCTCAGCACCTCACCATCACTCAGTATCAGCCCCGCGGGCAACCTCACTGTCACTCATGCCTCCCAATGACTCATCACTCGGCACTCGCACTCAGTAGGTTCCTTCTCTCACTGGGGTGTATACAGACTTCAGAGGGGCTCCAACATCCCAAGTGCTATAAACAAGCCACATCATGGCATAAATCATCTCTCAGGCTCTCAGGCTCTCTCATATCATAACCTCCTCATAATATTGGCCTTCGGCCTCACTCAGTCATACACTCTCAACATGCCACTCGGGCCATAAATAAATAGGGTTCTCGACCCAAAACAATATTTCATTTCAAAATATAGTAATATCATCAAATAGGAGTACCAACAATTTCACAAGAAAGACTGAGTGTAAAATCATAGTTTCAAAGTGAGGTATATCAGTAAAATAGCCCCCAAGGGGTTAAATAGGTTGGCACTAGGCCCTAATCATGGATTACATCCCAATTATATCAAATCATAGTAGTACTATAGAGAATAAGCTTTAAAAGCAGTTTCGCAACTCAATATTTCCTAAAAAGGTACATTTTTTCAAATTTCCAATTCATGCACGCCCCACACTCGTCATCCAGTGTGTGCGTCACTCCAAATCCGTGAAAGGATTTAAAGCCCGGGGTTTCATACCCTCAGGATAGGATTTAAAGACATTACGTTCCTCAAACTAGCCCGAAGAGCTACTCTGCAACACGCTTGCCTCTAGAATCAACATCCGCGTGCTCCAAATCTATAAAGATCAGATTTTTCTCATCAAATTATGCTAAGGGAATGAATTCCAATCAAAAATACAAATTTTTAGCACAAAACCCGAAATTAGCCAAAACCCAAACCCCGGACACGCATCTTAGAACTCGACAAATTTTATACCAAAGTGTTCTTCATCATTTCACGAGTCCGTACATATAAAGAACTCTAAAATCGGAGTTCGTTTGACCCCTCAAATCATCCCCTAAAGGTCTCATAATCTCAAGCCCTAATTCCATTTTTTCCTACTGATTTACATGAATTAAACACTGATATTTTGATCCTTAATCACATATAATCGAGTTTTAGGGTCCACAATCCTTACCTCAATAAAGAACAGTGATTTCCTCTCTTAAGTATTGCCTCATAAGCTTATTCCCGTTCAAAAATGGTGGAAAAGTGGGTTATGGTCGCGGAGGGTTTTAATTTATACTTCACAGGTCCAGACACTGTGCGATCGCGACTCCAGGAGTGCGTTCGTGAAGCACTTCCAAGTCCTACCCTACGCGATTGCGTAGCTACACCCGCGCTCACACAGAACAATCAGTCAACCCCTCCCCACGCGCTAAGACCCTATGCGATCGCGCCCAGCCAATCGCGACCGCACTGGCTTCTTCACTCCTCTCTCTGCGATCGCGACCTTGTACCTGCGGTTGCATAGAGTAATTTTATGGGCCTCACAATCTAACTTGTGCGGTCGCATAGAAAAATTCACACCTGCAACACACTAGCAAAACAGTTATTTTTCTAAGTCCAAAAGTGCCCGTTAACCCCCCGAAATTAATCCCGAGCCCCTCGGGACCCCAACCAAATTTACCAACACATCATAAATGATCATTCAAACTTAGTTGCACTCTCGGAACATCAAAAATAACATCAAAACACCAAAATCACGTCGGATTCAAGCCTAAGAACTTTGAAATTTCTAAATTCCACCAACGATGCCGAAACTATCTAAAACACATCGGATTGACCTGAAATTTGTAGACTTATCCAAAATGACATTCCGAATCTGTTCCAACTTCCGGAATTACATTTCGACCCCGATAGCCTATTTTTCACTGCCGACCGAAAATCACCAAAAACTAACTTTCACAATTTCAAGCCTATATCTACACCGGACATCACAAAAATATTCTGAACACACTCCTAAGTCCCAAATCACCTAACGAAGCTATCCAAGCAATAAAATACGTATTCCGAGGTCATTTACCAATAAGTCAACTCTCAGTTGACTTTTCCAACTATAAAGCTATTTTTAGAGACTAAGTGTCTCAATTCTCACTACAACCATTCCAGTTTCGAGCCAACCGACTCTAAGACATCATAAACAGTATAACCAACCTATGACAAGGCAAAAACAAGAATAATAATGAAATTTCTACGGAACGACCGGCCGGGTCGTTACATTCTCCCCCACTTAAACACACGTTCGTCCTCGAACGTTTCTAGAGTTGTTCCACACACCACCAAAATTGATGTGTAACCTACCATGCACATATTCAGAGGTGATCCCACTTCACTCTACCCCATATAGGTCTAATAGCACAACACAGTTGAAATTTCGAAATCAAATCCGGACCCATAACCTTAGAACCAAGTTTCCACTTCCGAAATAATTTACAAGATCAAATCCCACAACTATGAGCTAAAATAGTCTGCACACGCTATATCAAGCCATATTCGTAACCCAAGATGAAATCACCTAATATACCGCATGACTCAACCGCCCATAGAGATTACTCCTAATCGCAATAGCTGCTCAAAACAACAAATATCGGTAAAAAACCTTTGATCAAACAATGCCTCGCTTTCACACCTTCATATGGTGCCGATGATGAAAGAAACACGTAGAAACTAGCAACCATTCGTCCGATCGGCATTAATACCATCCAGAGCCATAACTTGTGCAACTCGTTCACTCAATAACAACATCCCAAGAGCTCAATGCATAAAATAGAGAAGACTCACACGAGAGGACTATCCTGCCATTACTCTTTCCATTACCACATCATGCTAAAATCCAAACACACATCGTGAAACAATATCACACAAATCCTACACCAAGGATCATACCACTACCTAACTCAGCTGCAACGCGTGATCCCATCCAACCGCTGGACCACATGACATACTCCAAGCCACCTTGCTCAAAATCAATAACCATGCAAAATTCGACATCAATTACTCAAGTGCATTGCAATAACCACGGGGGAAATCGGACGATACAATGCCACCACCGGTGACCCAGTTGATTCGGCCCCCACTATCCTTAAGGAACTAACCCAGGCAACTGAACTCATTTAGCTTAGAGGCTGCTTCGAATTAAATTCTTCGTTTTTACAAAAACAAATTAGGAGTAAGTTTGTCCCGGATCGACTTCCAGATCATAATTGCTCTAGTAAATAACTAAAGAAAATAGATAGATGGCATTTTCCTTGGAGGTATCAAGAAGGATTTGGAATGGAATATATCGATTTATACAGAAGAAAAGGTTCTCTATTGATTCAAAAACTATACCTAACCTATGGGATAGGGATCGAGGAAGGGGAAAACCGAAGATGACTTTATGGGCTATCTTTCAAGTGTGCGACTAAATCCTTCAATGTTACGTAGTCAAATGTTAGAAAATTTATTTCTAATCAATAATGCAATTAAGAAGTTCTGCCTAGCAACTTTTTTCTATGGATATAAGGCTTTAATTGATAGAGATAGAGGAAGCACCGTAAAGATCAATTAGCGAGGTTTTGGGCCGATACAATAATAATTGCGTACTTATGTCACGAACCAGAAAGAACATAACCAATATGTCTCAATCCTGCAACACCCAATTACTTACCTTACTCAAATCTCGCTATCAAGCCCAGACAAAACCACACCCTATGCACATATAACCAACAATCACATCTCCTCGAAACACCGAAAGGAAACTCATAGATCACTCCAAAACACGAATAAGCTCAATGACAATCGAATGGTACATCCCTCAACAATAGCAATTCGGAGTCAACAATTCTGACTCAGTGTAGAACACACACCCATACTGGCCTACCAATACTTATATTCTAAAACAACTCTGGTCATCCATAACAGGTAGATAACTCTCCAAAGGTTCATAATGACTTAATCATGACATATGCTAACACCTTACTAGCTTTGCTCGCATCCTCGTAGTTCACAACTACAAAAATAATCTGTTCATGAAAACTCTCAGTCTCAAAATCCATGAGGTGCACCAATTTCCATATATGATCCCAATTCCACCACTCAAATATATAACACGCCCCTAATACATTATCATTCCACGAGGGATACCCCCATAATTCCTCTATGTCACTAAGAGACCTTGGACATCAGCAGTCGATCCGACAAGAGAGCATAGTAACACCAATGAAGCACCCTTATTCAAACACATTTCCTTAAACACATTGTCCTTTATGAATGTATACTCTCATCCAGCCACCCAATAGTGGTATTCTTTACCTAATCATCTGATACTGCCAGTTCTGACCTTCCTTCCAAAACTGAACCGTGACCTCACATATGCCACTCTCCACTATACACAAAATACCGTATACGCCATGCAATCCTATGATAAATATTAGAACTTCATGCTCCCTTCCTAGCCACAAACAACTACGTACCCAACTAGCCAAGAACTTTCCATTTGATCCTATCTAGAAGAAAAATCACTATACATCACATGCCCCTCACGCTAGTAGAAATATACATCTCTAACCGTGGTAAAAACCATCAAGAACTCCCGAATCACATTTGTACAACACTAAACCGTCAAGACTGAATCCTTCTAACTCAACCAAGCTACGCATGCCACCAAATTCCAAGAGAATTGTTAAGAAACACATGTAACAACTCATTACCTTATAAACACCCAAGAACTAACCATATCCCTTATCATGTCGATCCGACCTACTACCAAGCTGTCATATTTATCTAAGTTCCTTATGACTTACCTTCAAATTGATACTTCTTCATTCCATAATACCACAATTCTCAATCCCGACTCACCGCAAGAAACCCGAGCATAAAAATATACCTTCTAAGGCTCATAAGTCGTTGAATACTCCCTCAATTATCCCCAAATGCACCACATTAGAAATACTTACCCTGAAGAGACTTCCTGTGAATTTAAAGTCATTACCTTCACTTTCTTGATACTGATGGATAGAATCCATGATAATGCAAAATACACCACAAGCCTTGACACCTTCCACGTAAATCTTAGTTTCTATCCAAACACACCTCTTGAAGATCCCCAATTGTTACGTATAACCTTGAACCCATCAGAACCATTCTCGAGAGTCTTCTACTCTACACAAATCTCAATTACCCTAACAAGTAAACAGAGTGTCCTGACCCCGCTTGCAAACCACGTACTAGGATAAATAATCCACACATTGAAGCAACAAGCAAACTCAAACACTGCACACACTACACCTTCAAAGACAACTCAATCATTCAACAATTTCCATTACCCGTAAAGTACATTACAACCTGTATCAAAGAAATTTCCATTACTCGAGTCTTTCCCAGACTCCACCTCTGCAGGTCATAACTGATTCACCAATATACCTCGCACCGAAACCAGTACAACACATAATCGTGTAATCAACTTATCATTAGCGGACTTCCCCACTTGGCTCAAAGCCAACGACCAAGACAAATAGTAACTCACAATACCCATACGCTATCACTGCCACCATACTGTGGTGAGATTCAACTAGATCATTCATAAGCTCATATGACCCAAACCATCTAACCCTCAAATCGAATACAAATCTTGCATCCACCATTGAAATGGTCATTCCAACTTCCATAAGAGATCTAAACTCAAATTACAACATATATCATTTACTGGTAGAAGAGAACTTACTACAGATCAACATAAGGACTACACACCTCATGACAACCCGCATGAGATACCCATGCCTGATTAGCCTCAAACTGATATCCCTCTATACACTTCGGAAGATCATAGCTATTACTCAATCGTTTTACCCTCCTACATCAGAACACAACTAATGCCTGCCCTCGAGACATCACAATAAGCTGTATAAGAACCTGAAGCTGATGGCAATACTAACACTGGAGCTGTGGTCAAGGAAATCTTGAGCTTCTGGAAGATCTACTCATACTCGTCTGACCACATGGATACCTTCACTGGAAACCACGTGTCCCAAGAATGCTACTGAACTGAGCCAAAACTTCACACTTGGAGAACTTCGCACAAGGCTTCTCCTCCCTATATCCTTGTAATACCATAATCAAACGCTGAGTATGCTACCCCTGGCTACGCGAGTACGCCAGGATGTCATCCATGAACACAATAACAAAGGAGTTATAACACGGCTGTGTGCACCGTCAATCAATTACATGAACATTGTTGGGGCATTGGTCAGCACAAAAGACAACACCAGGAAATCATAACACAACAGAACGATCCGCTTCACTCCACATCTAAACAACATAGGAGGTCCTTCACTAAACTCACAACTCAAGGCCATATTCTAACTTAAGACTAAGTCAATTACTCAATGATTCTTGTTACATCTCCCGCTAATCCGTTCTTGTCACAATCACACATGACCGTTGAGTCTTATGTAACCTGCTCATGACCGTTGAGTCTTATGTAACCTAGAGCTCTGATACCAACTTGTCACGACCCCAAATCCTAATAGGTCGTGATGGCGCCTATCGTGGAAATAGGCTAGCCAACCATCACATAACTACACATTTTGTTTTAATATAATTTCTCAAAAATCAATAATAACCAGCAAACAGAGTATGAAATAATTTTTGTAAGTCCTTAAGCATCAATAATATAATTCAACAGTCTAAACTAATCCCCCAGGACTGGAGTCAACCGATCACGAGCATCTAAGAAATAAACTAACTCTGCTAATGTCATAATAATGTCTATGAATCAACTACTAAGTACTATGCGAAGAAGGGAAGTGGAGAAGCTGCGGACGCTGGACAACTACCTCCAAATCCAAAACGCTGATGACAATGAGCTCGGACGACTACTGCTCTGAACCGGTACCTCGATCTGCACACAGGGGTGCAGGGAGTAATGACGAGTACGCCAACTCAATAATAATGAAAATAAATCACAGTCTGAGGTATATGAAACACACAGCACAAAACACCAATCCAAAAAATACTAAAACATCAAGTCTCAATACAATATACATAAGTTCGAAAACCAATTTCCAGAAAATCCTTTGAAACAAGTATACTTTTACAATATGTCTCAGTAAAACTCTCAGTAATATCAGTTTGAAAAATGAAGTGAATCACAGTCAAAACTCAGTAAAATATCATCATAAACTTCCCCTCAGACCATAATCATCACTCGTAACAATTTCCCTCAGCACCTCACCATCACTCAGTATCAGCCCCACGGGCAACCTCACTGTCACTCATGCCTCCTAATCACTCATCACTCGGCACTCGCACTCAGTAGGTACCTGCTCTCACTGGGGGTGTGTATAGACTTCAGAGGGGCTCCTACAGCCCAAGCGCTATAAACAAGCCACATCATGGCATAAATCATCTCTCAGGCTCTCGGCCTCTCTCATATCAGAACCTCCTCACAATATTGGCCTTCGGCCTCACTCAGTCAGACACTCTCAACATGCCACTCGGGCCATAAATAAACAGGGTTCTCGACCCAAAACAGTATTTCATTTCAAAATATAGTAATATCATCAAATAGGAGTGCCAACAATTTCACAAGAAAGACTGAATATAAAATCATAGTTTCAAAGTGAGGAATATCAGTAAAATAGCCCCCAAGGGGTTAAACATGTCGGCACTAGGCCCCAAACATGGATTACAACCCAATTACATCAAATTATAGTAGTACTATAGAGAATAAGCTTTAAAAGCAGTTTCACAACTCAATAGTTGCCTAAAAAGGTACATTTTTTCCAAATTTCCAATTCGTGCACGCCCCACCCTCGTTATCCAGTGTGTGCGTCACTCCAAATCCGTGAAAGGATGTAAAGTCTGGGGTTTCATACCCTCTGGACAGGATTTAAAGACATTACTTATCTCAAACTAGCACGAAAAGCTACTCTGCAACACGCTTGCCTCTCGTATCAACTTCTGGGTGCTCCAAATCTATAAAGATCAGATTTTTCTCATCAAATTATTCTAAGGCTATGAATTCCAATCGAAAAATACCAATTTTTAGCACAAAACCTGAAATTAGCCAAAAGCCAACCACCGGGACCGCATCTCGGAACTCGACAAATTTTATTCCAAAATTTTCTTCATCATCTCACGATTTTGTACATATAAAGAACTCTAAAATCGGAGTTCGTTTGACCCCTCAAATCATCCCCTAAAGGCCTCATAATCTCAAGCCCTAATCCCATCTTTTCTACTGATTTTCATGAATTAAACACTGATATTTTGATCCTTAATCACATATAATCGAGTTTTAGGGCCCAAAATCCTTACCTCAATGAAGAGCAATGATTTCATCTCTTAAATATTGCCTTCAAAGCTTCTTCCCGTTCAAAAATGGTGGAAACGTGGGTTATGGTCGCGGAGGGTTTTAATTTATACTTCCCAGGTCCAAACACTGTGCGATCGCGACTCCAAGAGTGCGTTCGCAAAGCACTACCAATTCCTACCCTATGCGATTGCGTAGCTACACCCGCGCTCGCACAAAACAATCAGTCAACCCCTCCCACGCGCCAAGACCATATGCAATCGCGCCCAGCCAATCGCGACCGCACTGGCTTCCTCACTCCTCTCTCTGCAATCGCGACCTTGTACCTACGGTCGCATAGAGTAATTTTCTAGGGCTCACCAACTAACCTGTGCGATCGCATAGAAAGATTTCACACCAGCAACACAGATATTTTTCTAAGTTCAAAAGTGCCTGTTAACCCCCCGAAATCAATCCCGATCCCCTCGGGACCCCAACCAAATTTACCAACACATCATAAATGATCATTCAAACTTATTTGCACTCCCGGAACATCAAAAATAACATCAAAACACCAAAATCACGTCAGATTCAAGCCTAAGAACTTTGAAAATTTTAAATTCCACCAACGATGCTGAAACTATCCAAAACACATCCGATTGACCTGAAATTTTGTGAAAATATCCAAAATGACATTCTGAATCTGTTCCAACTTCCGGATTTCAATTTCGACCCGGATAGCCTATTTTCCACTGCCGAACGTAATTTACCAAAAACTAACTTTCACCAATTCAAGCCTAATTCTACACTGGACATCACAAAAATATTCTGAACACACTCCTAAGTCCCAAATCAGCTAACGAAGCTATCCGAGCCATAAAATCTGCATTCTGAGGTTGTTTACCAATAAGTCAACTCTTAGTTGACTTTTCCAACTATAAAGCTATGTTTAGAGGCTAAGTGTCTCAATTCTCACTACAACCATTCCGATTCCGAGCCAACTGACTCTAACATATCATAAACAGTATAAACAACCTATGACAAGGCAAAAACAGGAATAATAATGAAATTTATACGGAACGACCGACCGGGTCGTTACAACCATATAGTCTAGAAGCTCGTCAACCACTGTACTCCCTCTGGAGCACCCCAAAATCTGCAACTGTGACTTTCACGTTGAGTAGACCTTCTGTAGATTCAAAGTTGTTCAAATGAATCCTCTGGTACCGAGGTATAGGGTTATTAAGGAGGAGGACATATCACAAGTCCCAGCTTTATCTCTTGCAAAATCTCAAGCCTTATACATTCCAATCCAAAACCGATATAACACATGACCCCGCAATCTATTCCTTGGCGGTGGAATTTTCCACTTGGCACGAAGTCATAGGTCACAATGCCTGATAATCTAAAATGTTAAACTTCACGGCTCATATAAATCGACCTCGTTTCTTTCAACTATTCCCTTGTTATGCAACACTGGAGTAGCTATAAATCCTTCTGTGATATGGGCTAGTCAAACATGTACCGACTGAGCTAGAACCTCCGCGTCTAGATCCATTTGAGACTGTACAATAGGTGCTGATGTTCGAGCTTTAGACTGAGCTCTGCTTCTGTCTCTTCCCCTAATCGTAGCTGTCATTGGGGCTTCACCTTTTGTCCGGTTGTAGACGCTTTGAGTGTGGTCGAGATTTGTGAAATGACAAGAATAGACAAGTTCAATCATCAATGGTAGAATAAATTCGCACGATAGAGTAGAATAGAAGTGAAATTGTTCCTAACTTCATAGCCTTTGAGAGATAAGTACAGACGTCTCCGTACCGATCCTTCAGACTCTACCAAGTTTGTTCGTGAATTGTGAGACCTAAGCAACCTAGTGCTCTGATACCAACTTGTCACAACCCAAATTCCCAACCTTAAGGATCGTGATGGCGCCTAACACCACACTTGCTAGGCAAGCCAATGTTAGAGTTCGCTCAACTATTTCCGTTAATTAATCATTTAAACAGGATAGAACCATTTTAAATTAAACTTGATCTAATGGCTTTCAATAAATAATTCGAAATATAAAATAAATAAACAATAAATTAAAACGAACCATGAGCTAATTATATAAATAAATCTAGAACTACCCCAGAGTCTGCTATCACAATTCACGAACTACTAAAGAATACCACAAATACTGGGTTGAAAGAAATAATGTAACTATTCTGAATATAATAAAATAGCGTTTATGAAAATAGGAGAAGACTCTCAGGATCTGCGAACGCCGGCAGATATACCTCGTGTCTCCGAATGAATATATGGCTGCTTTAGAAATCTCTACCGCTGGCTAGTACCTAGATCTGCACAAAAGAGTGCAGAGTGTAGTATCAGTACAACCGACCCCATGTACTGAGTAACTGCAGAGCCTAACCTCGACGAAGTAGTGCCGAGGCTACGAAGGGGCTTTAGAAATATAACCTGTGAAATAATATATGAAGCAAGAAGGGAAAATCTAAATAAATAAATAAATACTGCAACAATCAATAAAATAACTTAGCTGCCTTTTCATGGTCTCAGCTATAACCAATTCTTAAATGATTTTCAAGTTTCCAAACTTTAACTTTAAATAAAAGTAGTACCAAAAATATGAAAGGATAGTAAAATAAATATTTAAGCTTTTCAAAACTTTATTTTCTTTGAAATTCAGTAAAAATATAGATGTCCTCCCTTATTGCTCCTTGTTGCGTCGTGCAACCCGCTCCTACTTGTCCACCCTTATTGCTCCTCCCTAAATATATCACCCTTATTACTCCTGTTTTGGCGTGCAACCTGATGCCACCTGTCCACCCTTATCACTTCTTGTTGCGGCGTGCAACCCGCTCCCACCAGACATCTCATATCAATTTATTCATAAATTTCACAATTTAGGCCAAGCCTTTCACGATATTTTTGTCTCAACAATTATAAATAAGAAACTGTATTTTCCTCATAAACATCATCAATATCCTCTCAACCATGAAACCAACAGGAAACATAAATGTATATATATCTCGAAAAAAATAATGCCAAACCGCTAAAGCGTTTTGTACCACAAGGGAACCAGCGAAAACAACCAATACTCTTTCCAGAATAACCACAAAAATATTTAACAATAAATTAACAAGGTCAAGTAGTCATAGAAACAATAATAAATATAGAACAATTAAGACAAGAATCAACTAAGTTGGAACAGGGAAGGGATTATGTTTAACAGAAAAATTGGTGGTGCATAGATACTCGTCACCTCACCTATACATCACACACATGAATTTCACATAGCAAACAAGTGGGGATTCCTATTCCCTCAAGTCAAAATTAGACCAAACACTTACCTCAATTTCGCAGGCCACTCACTGCTCAATTACAACTTTTCCTTTAGAATCTTGCTATAACTTGCTCGAATCTAATCATAATTAACTCAATATCATTAATTAAGTCTAACAGAACTAACTTTATTGAAAATTACAATTTTTCCTAAGTTTTCTCAAAAAATCTGAAAACCCGGCCCTGGGCCGCTTGGTCTAAACTCGGGGTTCGGACCAAATTACATTTACCCATTCACCCATGAACCCAAATATACAATTAGTTTCGAAATACGGCCTCAATTCGAGGTAAAGATTCGATTTTTACAAAATTTCCTAATTCTACCCAAACCCTCAATTTTTACCATGAAAATTCTTAGTTTTTGATTTAAAAGTGATGAAAAACAATGAGTAATTGAAAGAGTAGAGTTTAGAATTGATTACCTATGACTTGGGGATGATATATGGTTAAGAAATTCATTCCTAGGGCTGTGGGGTTCGAAAATCTTAAGAAGAAGAAGTCTGCCCGTTTCATATATATATAAACCAGCTATTCTGCCTCGTTTCTCATGCCAAACAATCCTAAAACTCGATTTTTATGTTTTCAGTGGATTCCTTGTGAAATTCTAATCTAGTTAGGCTTTTGAATCACTCAATTTGACCTTATAATGAAGGAGATATGTAGGTTTTAATATTTGCAAATAGTGCAGATTTTTAATACGCCATCAGTGGCAATTTATTAACCTAAAAAATCTGGCAATCTTAGTAAATTACGATAAGGATCTAATACTTCATTCAAAACAGAAATCATAGTTCATTTGTTCAATATGATATCATTTATGCTTGAAGAAACGACGTCGAAGCATAAGAAAGAACGAGCGCAACACAACCCAAACCTATTTGAAACTCACCCGACTCCTCGGGGCTCTAAACCAAACATGCACGCAAGTCTAAAAGCATCATACGTACATGCTAGTGCGATCAAATCATGAAAATTACATGTAAAATTATGAATTAAACCTAAAAACTCATTATTTTTCTCAAAAACACTTAAGTTCACTATTTATCAACCGGACGTCCGAATCACGTCAAATAAATTCTGATTCTCACCAAATTTCGCAAACAAGGCTTAAACATCATAATAAACCTGTATCGAGCTACAGAACAAAAATACGAGCCCGACACCAACGGTTTCAAACATTAATTCATTTTTTTATTTCATTAATAATTCAGCAAAACAATTTCTTTCAAAATTGATTTCTAAGGCTTGGGACCTCGGAATTAAATTCCCGGCAAACGCCCAAGTCCCATAATTTACTGCGGACCTCCGGGATCATCGAAACACAGATCCGAGTCCGTTTACTCAAATTGTTGACTCAAGTAAACTAAAATAAAATATTTAATTTTAAAAATTACTATTTCTTATATTTTCACATAAAAGCTTTACGGTTTCACGCTCGGACTGCGCACACAAATCAAGGTAGTTAAAATTAATCTATTTATGGCTAATAAGCCTAGAACGGAGTCTAAATTCAAAAATGACCCCTTGGGTCATCACAGTGGGTGTACCAGGCGAGATAGAATTAAGAATGAAGCTATCGGGGACAGAGCGGGAGTAGCCTCCGTGGAGGATAAGATGCAGGAGTCGCGACTGAGATGGTTCGGACATGTTAGGAGAAGAAACATTGATGCCCCTGTCAGGAGGTGTGAGTGGTTGGCCATGGAGAGTTTGAGAAGGGGTCGAGGTAGGCCTAAGAAGTACTTGGGAGAAGTGATTAGGAAGGACATGGCGCTGCTTCAGCTCACTAAGGACATGACACTTGATAGGAGGGTGTGGAGGTCAAGGATTAAGGTAGATGGTTAGTAGGTAGTTTATAGTGCTCAATGATAGGCTTTGTAGCATGCATTTCCCTTCATATTCTTTGATTTTTATTATGGTATGTGGTTTTGTTTGCCTCAGATATTGTATTTTGTGCTGATATTATTGGATACTATTTATCTTTATTTTTTCATCTTTCTTCCTTCATTGCTTCCTTTTTCTTATTCTTACCCTTCCTAAGTCGAGGGTCTATTGGAAACAGCCTCTCTACCTGCATTAAGTAGGGGTAAGGTCTGCGTACAGACTACTCTCCTCAGACCCCACATGTTGGGATCAAACTGGGTTTGTTGTTGTAACAAATACGTAATTTCTTTTCATGTTGTAGAAATGATACTTTCTTTTTCAACAAAATAAATAATTGTCTTTTTAGCTATCGAGCTCAAATTTTAACGTTGTTATTGTGTGAAAAAAGTAAAGTAGCATATTAGTTCTTTTAGATTTGTGTGAATGTGTAAAGGAATTGAAAAAAATAAGGGGGGGGGGGGGGGGGTTTGGAAAAATAAAGTTTTTGGGGGAGGGGGGGTTGGNAAAAAAAAAAAAAAAAAAAAAAAGGGGGGGGGGGGGGGGGAGTATAGGAAATATAAGGATTTTGGGGAAGGTGGGTTGAGGAGAGTAGCATAAAAAATTATTTTCCTACAAATGTTTTATACTCTCTAGCCAAGCACTGGAAAAAAAAATCGGAAAGAGTTTTTCACTCACCAACAAACAAGCAAAAATAAGTGATAAAACCACTCATTTTCCTAGAAAATATTAACATTTTTGTTTGTACCAAACACACCATTGGTACGACCATTTATTAAACAGATTTTTGGGCTTATGCAGAAGCCTTTGTTTTTGGGCTTCACATAAGCCTTTTGTTAGGGAAAATCTCATTTTATACCCATTAAGACCAAACTATTTATCTTTTAATACCCAAGCCTAAACTATTTACTTTTCCTACTTATGCAGCCCAAACTATTTACCCGACCCTCCCATCTTCTCATTTGAAGTACAGAATGTTAAAAACATTTTGCTTCATTTTTGCAAGATTACATGGTAGTGGACTTGAATGGATCTACTTCTTCTCTGTCAGATCGATCTTCATTAAGAGGGTCAACCCAAGCTATTGCTCGGCCTCATTTCTTTATGATTTTTTTGTGTATATGAAGACCCACCATTGTTGGGCTTCAAGCTCCTAAATTTGAAATTATATTTTGAAGATTTAAAGTTTGATTCGATGTGGGTTCTATAAAACATTACTTATAGTACCTTCGAGTAAGCTTCCCAAATCATAATTTTTATGTGTGTTTGAATATCCACCATTGTTGGCTTGAAGCACAATTTTTTTTGTTGAACATTTCTTATTTGATTCAAAGTGGGTGTTATTAAATATTGTTTATATTACCTTCTGGAAGTTCACACTGAAATTTGATCACATTTGAAGTTGATTTGAGGCGATTGAGTGAAAATCGAAGAAGAACACAGTTACCTAATAGTATACTACTACAATATACAATATGTTGTAGGAGTATATAGCTAACCATGCAACACTATACTATTATAGTATATAATATACTGCAACGGTATACTATAATAATCAAAGAAGAACACAGTATACCATTACGGTATATAACATATTGTAGGATTATATAGCTATAATACAACTGTGTACAATTATAGTATATAATATACTGTAACGGTATATTATAATAATGTGCAATATACTGTAACAATATGTTGTGTGGTATATGATATACCATAATAGTATACTATTTTAATGTAATAATATAATGAATGAAGAACATAAATATTATTTTCGTATATTGTATGCTATTATGGTATATAATATATAATATATAATTCAATAGTATATAGTTTACTACAATAATATATTATTATAATATACAATATGATGTTATAATTGGATTATTTTTTAATTTTGTAAAATTTTTAACTGGATCCTTTTTAAATATTCTAATAAAATTCTCATGTTTTTTACAATCTTTTTTCTTGAAAGAGGTGTTAGATGGAATTTCATGGAGATGTTATTTACTGTATTAAAAGTAGATGATAGAAATTCATGATTATTTCTCTCTTCTCGATACTTAACTTTTATGGGCAGCATATGATTTCACCTCTTGTTGGGTTTCTTAGGCACTCACTTCCCTCCTCCTTATGTAATGTGTCAAGAATAAACTATGGGCACAATTGAAACTCACGGTTTAACGATAGCCTCTGATGACTTTTCGTTTAACATTTTGAAAGCATAGCCACTATCACGATTCCCTTTTCTCATTTCACTAATAATATTACCCACAAAAGCTGCAATGGGTAGGAAGAATAATTAATTTGATGGATAGAAAAAATTATGGGTAAGTAAGGGTAATTTTTAGTTTAATTTTTGTGGGTAAAGCTATAAAACTCCCCTTTTGTTACTCTCTTGAACTACTAACCAAAAAAAAGAAGAAGAAAACAACATCATCAATCTTTTATATCCACACTGAAATTAAAAGCACTAAAAAAGCTGAAGCATTAGAAATCCTCTGGAAAAGAACATTGAGAAAGGGCTGTTACATATACAATTGTTCAATTTCAAGTTATGGTCTATGGTCAAGAAGGAAAAAATGCAGAAGAAAAAGGAACTGTATATCCACTGAACTAGTGAAGCAACTTTCTGATAAATGTAATTATTATTTTAGGCATGTAACATGAATTTGTTAATAAAGGATCTGTAGAAGTAAAATTGGGTTGGATCAAC
The DNA here is from genome assembly GCA_005239495.1 of Nicotiana undulata. NCBI lineage: Eukaryota > Viridiplantae > Streptophyta > Magnoliopsida > Solanales > Solanaceae > Nicotiana > Nicotiana undulata. The sequence goes on along the minus strand of ML292359.1, from coordinate 1,616 downwards.
TTGTATTGGTAAAAATAGATATTACATGTGGAATTAATTAACTGGATGGCATGGCAAGTCACGTGGATCAATAGAAGAATGACAATTGGATGGATACTTTGTGATGACCCAAAAGGTCATCCCGTGTAATTTTAACTAAATATGTGTTCCGAGGCCCTGAAAGCCTTCGTTTATCTCACCTCGATGTGCGTGCGCAGCCCGAGAGCGTAGCCGGAAAAGCCTTTATGTGGAAAATTAATAAAATATGGAATTTATGGTAATTATTTGAATAAAGTTGACTTTGGTCAATATTTTTTGTAAACGGACCCGGACTCGTGATTCGACGGTCCCGGAGGGTCCGTAGGAAAATACGGGACTTGGGCGTATGCCCGGAATCGAATTCCGAGGTCCCAAGACCGAAAAATGAATTTTTAAAGAAAATTATTTTCAGAAAAATATAAAGGTTTTTGAAAATGAGATTTGATGTGAAACCTGTGGTAACAGGACCGTATCATGGTTCCGGAGCCCGGAACAGATTCGATATGTTTATTATGAGTTATCTGTGAAATTTGGTGATAAACAGACTAAGTTTGACGTGATTCGGACAAAAAGTGGAAAATATGAGAGTTTAAGATGTGAAATATTACAATGATTTCGAGGCCTAATTCGTTGTTTTTGATGTTATTTTGGTGGTGTAACTGCATGAGCGAGTCCGTAAGATGTTTTTGAGGTTGTGTGTATAATTGGTGTTGAGCCCCGAGGGTTCAGGGGAGTTTCGGGTAGATTCCGGGGTGTTTTTAAACTTAGAACACAGCAGTTGCAGATTAGAAAGGGGACCAAGTCTCTGAACCTGTAGCGCGGTTCGTGATCGACCTTTCGCGGTCCGCGGTGGACCTTCGCGCTCACGGTCGCCCCAGCGCGGTCCGTGGTGGGGGAGTTTCAGAGAGGTTCGCAGTTGAGGCCTTCGCGGCCGCGGCCGCCCTAGCGCAGTCCGCGATGGAACCTTCGCGGCCACGGTTGCTCTAGCGCGGTCCGCGGTGGAGGTCTGGGAGGGGTATATATATAAACGGGATTTTTTGTTATTTTCTTTTTCTCAGAACCCTAAAAACATAAGAGGCAATTTTCTAAACACTCTTTCTTCTCCAAAACATTTGTAAGTGATTTCTAACTCATTTCTTTACTCCTTAACATTTTTTACAAGATTTCATCCTAGAATCTAGGGTTTTCATGAGGANAAAACCTAATAATATTGAAATTTGAAATTTAGACCTCAACTTGGGGTCGGATTCCAAAACCAATTATATACCCGGGCTCGGGGGTGAATGGGTAATCGGGTTTTGGTCCGAATTTTGGGTTTGGAAGAAGCGGTCCCGGGATCGATTTTTGACTTTTTGGAGAAAACCCTACAAAACTCATTTCCAAGCATTAGAACTTATTCATTTAGCATTTATTGATATAATTAAGTAACTTGTGGCTAGATACGAGCGAGTTGGTGGTGGAATCAAGAGGTAAAGTTGTAGTAGAGGCTTGATTGTGTTCGTGGCATCGAGGTAAGTGTTTGGCATAACCTTAGTTTGAGGGAATAGGTGTTGAGTCGTATGTGCTACTTGTTTATACCATGTTCAATGTATAGGTGA
>ML292355.1:0-12115 GCA_005239495.1 Nicotiana undulata | reverse complement strand
TATATATATATATATATATACGCATGCTATTTTAATTTAAGCGATTGAATAAACGGTTATTCACGTTAATTCTTCTTTCGTCCATTTTGAATCATTAACTTGAAAATCTCATGTTTAACTTTTGAAAAATTATCACGAAGACAATGTTTTCATTAAACTACGACCCAAATCACATGAATCATTAAACTTTTTCGAGTTTTCATTATTTTTAAAAATAATAATTCTTCCTAACAACCATGCGCATATGACAACACAGATGAAATAATATTTTATAGTTCTATAATTAATAAACTTCCTTTAAATATTCTAATTTGGATCATTTCAAAAGATCCTCAATAAAATAATTTTGCTTGTTTAATGTACAAGAAAATAGTCCGTGGGAGAAAAGAAGTAACATCAATGCACATCACATAGAAGCTGACAAGGGAGTTCTACTCATTGAAGTTTTAAACCATTTATTTTATGAAACGACCAAATATAATCCTGTAGTACTAAAAACCGAACAACATAAACAATCTCTTTAAGTTGTCCTTAATGATCGAACATGCACGTCAACTAACCCCTTTATCATTTTAATACTTCAATTATCGCTTGCATGTGCTATGGGTTTTTCTAAAGTATTATTTGACTACTAAGTTATTTTTGCTCCCATTTATTTTCTAGATAATTTTTTATACAAATAAGACTTAGACATATATATATATATATATATATATATATATATATATATATATATTAACATACCCTTTTCTCTACAAAATCGTAAGTGGTGACAAAGCCAAAATGTTTCATTAAGCGGGCAAACCAGTTTTTTTCAACATCTCTCGGACTAATTCAGGTGCAAAATTAAAAGATAGCCAGATTTACAAGTAGTTATTCAAAAATAGTCACAATTTTAAAAGTAATCGAATTTTAGCCACTTTTCATGTAAAGATAAATCTGAATGAAAACACTGTTCAAAGTCCAACTCCACCATAATATACGGAATTCCAGTATACTTATGCTCGAAGTTCATACACAGGTGCACCGATCTCCAGTATATTATGCTGGAACTTTTCGTATTGCACCAAAATAGTGGCTATTTTTCAACAATAAACGCTGGCTATTTTTGAATGACCAATCCGAAAACTGGCTAGCCCGTGCTATTTTTATCTAATTCAGATTTGGGCTTCTGTATATTCATTCGGCGCAAAAAAAATAAATTGAAGTGCATTTTATTGAAGAGAAATTTTCATAAAGCACTATTGTTTAGTGGTTATTAGCCATCTATAGATACCATTTGCTATATTACGGCCGGTAGATACGTTTTTTGTTGTTATAAGATGTATTTAATGTATTTAGACTATTGTATTCATGAATACTGTAGGAAAAATAGGCGTGAATCATGGAAGTCCAGCTAATCAGTTGTTGTATTCAACTGCATTCAAGAGTTGTATTCTTGAATACAATAACGTATATTCCTTAAAAAAAGGACCTTTCAGCTGTTTTAAAACGGAAAGGAAATCAATTTATCAAATAGTCTCCTAATATAACTCAACTAACACAATTATATCACCCATAATATGTATTTCTCCCTTCATGAAAGATTTTCAATCCGAGAAGTACCAAAAACAGAGCAATCTGTGGATTTTCAATTCTCCCTTCTTTCTTTTCAATTCCTTTGTTACAGTTCGTACAAAACGGTTTTCAACCACGAAAAATCGAGATTGACACAATTGTATACAGAAATACGATATAATTCGATTTTGCATATGGCAAGTTTAACTATGTTATTGCGTCATTCTGGAAAGTGGAACAGTGAGAGTAACTACGTCGATTATTCGATTGAGGGAATACTGATAAAGGAGTATGCGTCGTGTAATGATTTGGTTGCGTCAATTTCTAAACAACTGAACATAGATTTGAGCTCAAAGACCATTAAAATTCAATATAAAGTAGAAGGATGAATACATATGATTACACTCAATTATATACGTAGGATATGACTGTATTATAAAAAGATGTACTGAGTTTGTCCAAGTATTAATCACATGCGCACTCATCAAATTTAACATGTAAAAGTACCTGGCTTTAGGAGCTCAATTGGTGAGAGGCGTGCCCTTCAGGGGAGCAAAAAACCTTAGGTGCCAGGTTCGATCCCAAGTGGTTGCAGCTGCAGAGGGGTGAACGCCTGGGCCTAGGTGAAACAATACCTTAGGTGGTTGGGCCGTGGAGGGGACGTCACAAAAAAAAGGCTGGCCTTGCAAGGCAAAAGCCAGGCTGGTACTGGCTTTAGGCAGGCCTTGCAAGGCAAAAGCCAGGCTGGGGCTGACTTTAGGTTGGCCTAGCAAGGCAAAAAGCAGGCTGGGACTGACTTTAAGCTAGCTACGCCAGGGTAAAGCCAAGCATACTCAAGCGTTAGAAATGATGATTTTTTAATACATATCATATATTAGAGATTGGATATGATTTCTGAATATTAAATACATGTATTCTAATACACCTGAATACATATTAATATAATCTGTTATACACGTATAGATGTCTAAATATGTATTGTACAAAGGTATAAATATACTTGAATACATATGCATACAAATGCATACATGTATTCAAAATACACCTAAATACATATTAATACAATATATTATATAAATATGACGGTCTAAATACACTTGCTGAAAATATGTGAACATAATATGGTGAATACCTATAAATACAACTTAATGAATATTGATAAATATATCCTGTTGAAATGCAGATGAATACAATATGTTAAATTATAATATAAATGCAACCTGTCGACTTGTTATGAATGCAATAAGTTGAATACAGAGTAATAAAGTAAGTTGAACACAGACTAATACAATAAGTTGAATACATATCAATACAAACTGTTGTAAACATACAAAAACAACATGTTGAAGGACAAATGATTCAAATGCACAAAAACAGTGAATACATCAATTGGATACTTGAAATGATCGTACATAACCACTGTTGATACAGTGAATAATTTTTTTTGATAAATTAAACACCATCTTTACTAACACACTGTCCGGAAAAAAATAAGTATTCACAAAAAAATCCCATGAAAAACTACATTCACCTAAGACTACTCTAACATTATCTTAACCGACGTATCAGAATTCGTGATTTGCCTAACAATCTTTGAAGATGCTTCACTCTCGCTTATGGCATCATCATCTATCTTCTGCATAACATAGTCCCAAAGGAGGGCGCCATATCTTTGACGAAGTAAATTGGCACCTGAAGAGCTGATGTTGTACCTCACACTGATCCATATCAAGGAGACTTCTAAAACAAGTAGAACTCAATAGTTTATACTGTTCTGGAGTAAGCTTTTCTTTGAGATTGGATACTATGTTTGTGTTTTTGTTGAACATATATGCGGTGATAATTGATCGGCTCTCACCCACACTACTATTGAAGTAGGAAGATGAGGGTCGTTGCAGCTTTTACCTGAAAGGTCGAAATCGAATCCTCAGGGAGTTATGATTTGGAGTGAGTTTCTAAGTGATCTAGCAATGGTTCGTGTTCTTGATTACACTTTTCATCATTGATGGTTTTGTACTATAGCTATGATTTATACTAATAATGATTGCAATTGAATTACTAATATCTTTTTAGGTTATTTTCTATTTGGATAAAGGCACTAGGGTTATGACTTCTACCTAGGCAGGTAATTAACGGATTCTAATACCTAAGGCAAAAGATGTTAGTCGGGAAATTATGATATAGCCAAATGCTCCAAAGTTACCCACTCTATACCTCTCGGTAGTTTGAATGGCTATGCCTAATTGCCTTTTCCAAGGTCAATTGGGTGTCAAATGTCCACAAGCAATATAGGCTCAAGTAGGGTTTTACTCTCTAAAGGTTTAACCCGTTAATTAGGACTATCAATTCTCATGATTTCATCCAAATTCCTTGTTGGTTTGATTTTCTAGACTCAAGTCCTCTTTCTCAAGAAGGACCCAAGTCAATTGAACACCAATTAGTGTTTGCAACCACCAATTTTAACAATAAAAGTATAAATCAAACCAAATATCCATCACCCATAAACATCTAAGCCCTAATTTAGAGAACCCATTAATTACCCACACTAGGGTTAAGCCACAACCCTAGCTAATGGGTTTAGCTACTCATGATCAATGAAGAAATCACATAAATAGATGAACCAAAAGCCATGTAATTAATTTATAAGCTAAGATAAGAAGATTCAATGTTGAAATCTAAAGAAAATTGCAAAAAGAGATAAAGGGAAAATAGTCACGAGCTGCTCTCTACTGCTGATTCAAAGCGTACCCTAAAAAAAAATACAAAAGAAGATATTTATACCCAACCAAAATTTTGGACATAAATGCCCCTGCGGGGTTACCGCGGACCGCGTAAAAGCGTCCGCGGTCCGCGGTGGACTTCTTTGGCTTCAGCTGCTGAGTCTCTGATTCTTCTTGACCGTGGTCCGCGGTGCCCTTTGCCTTCAAAATCCTGTCCTCTGAACCTCACCACCGCGGACCGCGACCGCGGTGAACTTTAGCCTTCAAAACACCTCTCTGAACTTCACCACCGCGGGCCGCGAAGATTGGACCGCGACCGCGGTGGACTTGGCCTTGAAAATGGCTTCTCTGAACTTTACCACCGCAGACCGCGAAGATTGGACCGCGGCCGCGGTGGTCATTGAGGTAGCCCTTTTGTTGTTCTTGGTACTTGTTCAAGATTCACTCCCTTTTTTAGCAGGTTTCTGACTGTTTGTCATCATTTTTGGCTCAATCCTGCAACAAGCACAACCTGTAAGCTTTTGGGGCTATTTTATGTACAAATTTATCCAAAACTTAATCAGTTAGAGTATAGAACAAGGTAAAATCCCTAATCATCAACTCCCCCAAACTTAAGCTTTTTCTTGTCCTCAAGCAATCAAAATAAGCCCCACCCCTTTTTGAGTAGTTTCAAGAAAATTCGGTTGTCCTAAGGTAACCTCTTCTAGCCTCAATTGGGACTAACAATTGCCCTCAATGCAAATGAATCATTGACAACAATTGACCCTTTTTAAAACCATGGATTTAAGTGCGACACAAGAGCATCAAGAGTTGACACGACTCATAAATGAAACTCTTACTACCATTTTGGTCATTGGAACCCAAACTCATACTCCTCAACTTTCCTTAAGCACCTCACTTTAGAATTGTAACGCTTAGAACGAGGATAATGGGAGTTCACTCATATCTCTCAAAGAAAAGACTCAAGTCCGGCTCAAAGTACCATAGGCTTTCCCTTTATGTAAGTCACCACTAATGTAAGTTTCATTCAACTCAAGATCATACAGGGCTTTTGTGGGTACATGATGAAGGCTTTTGGTTAAAGGTAGGAAACATTTGGTCAGAGTGAGTTCAATCTTCCCTTAAGCACTTCATTTGTTTCACATTCTTTGACTCTTTGAGTCAATTAGCTCTTTCTGGAGGGTTGGAGAGACATACTGTCACACCTTTTTGTTCTTTCAAATCACTTTTTCTCCTTTCTAGGCATTCCACACCTTTAATCACATTTCTTCCATTGGTTCCCTTTATTTCTTCTACTTTGTTCATTCTTTTTGGATTTTTGATTTTTCTCTTTTTTTTCGTTTTCATTGCTTTTCCTTTTCTTTCTTTTGTACCTTCTTTTTTATTTTGTTGCAATTCCTCGTCTCTCCCCCAAAATTATGCTTTTGCCTTGTGTTAAGGAAAGATTTTGGGTGCCAAGAGAGGGTTAAAATGGGTAAAGGCTTGTAACATGGTTTTTGAAAGAAAAAGGTCTAAGGCTCAAAAGGGTTGACTAGGGAAATTTTCACTGGTAGGCTATGGAAATGTTCAATTCACTATTTGGATCAAGGAGAGCCTATAATCACCTCTTAAGTCAAACTTCACTTACGATTTCGCCTAGACAAACATTCAGGGCAAGTTCTAGACTAATGGCACGGGACTTGAACTTGCAATCCAAACTCTCACCACTCAAGCTACAGGATCGCTAAAGAAACAGAGTCGGGGGCCCACAACAACCTTAGTTATGCTTTGAGCAACACAATGGTCCCGAAAAACCACTTGATGATTATCGGCCAACACAAGAGTCTCAAGGTCACAACTTTCACCATCCTAAACATAACGATTTGTTTTTTTTACCATGGGATCAAAGGCAAATGTGTTAGGACCAAGTGAAACTTTGCTTGATGCACCTTTTTTCACTAACTATTAAAAATAAACAAAAAGAAAAACAAACTCAAACCCTTAAGAAAGTTGTCACACCATCCATCCTCGGAAAGAGCCACCCGGTTCACACAAATTCCACCTTTGGAAAGAACCGTGGCATTAAGAAAACCAAAGGCTTATTGCACGCGAAAAATTCAAAACAAGAAGCTATGAAAGGAAAATAAGAAGCTGTATAAAGGGAAAATGCGGAAAGTAAAATGCGTAAGATAGAATGTATATGTACATGAGGGGATTTAGTCGAATATACATAAGGGGGATGAATATATATATTGGAAAGAGTAAAGTTATTTACACACCAAAATCAAAATAAAGCATAATAAGAAGAAAAATATTGTCTGAATTATATAGTCATCCATCAGAATCAAAATCAAGTAGGGCCACTCCCCCAACTAAAAGTTAGCATTGTCCCCAATGCTAACTAACAAAATAAGCTCAAATAAAAGTAGAGAGAGAGTAAAGAAAAACTTCGTATTGACCCTCTGCCTATGTGGGATCCTCAGCATGGGTCCCGGGGTCTGTGGCCTGTGGAGGAACCTGAGACTCGTCCCCAGAGCCGTGTGCCTGAGACTGGACATGCACCTCCTCTGCAGTCTGGATCTGTGCTGGAGGGTCTGCCAACTCTAACTGAATGCCCTCTGTACGGGGCAGCACCCTCCTCCTCTTCGCTGGTCTCTCAACCTCTGGCTCCTGCTCTGGCTGGGCAACCGGCTCCTGAAGCAACAGGTCCAATGGCAGGTGATCCTCCTTAAGCTTGTCCACCTTTTTCCTCAACTCCTTCACCGACTCCTTTGATGCACGGGTCTTCTTGAGCCTCTTGGTCTCCTTATTAAGCTCATTCAATGCCTTCCCGTGGGAGTCAACATCATCCAGAATAAGGGGATATTTTCAAATTATCTCCTAGCTAGTGGAACAAGAAAGACATGGATGGTTTACTCATGTAAACCAATAAAAAAACGAGAAAAGAAATATAAAAAGAAAAAATCAAAGTCGAGTCTTATGTCGGGTTTTCTCAAAATCCTTGAGAAACTCTTCTTCTGGTTGTCAAGGATTTTCTTCTGGTTGGCCAGAAGTTCCTTGAGGGAGTCCTCAACTAACAGGGGTACCTGTGGTGGAGGAGGAGTAGCCTGGGCTACCACAGATGTAGAAAGCACAGATAACTAAGAAGTAGCTGCCTGCATCTAGTTGTTGATACTGGCAAGTGACTGGCTCTGTGCCCATTTACTCATAAAATTTCCCTACTTTTGTTCTTTAGATCAAGAGCACCAAATGGAGTCACAAACACCACTTCAAAAGGTCCGCTCCACTTTGACTTAAGCTTTCCCGGAAACAGACGTAACCGAGAATTGAACAAGAGAACCAAGTCACCTACTTTGAACTCTTTGCCACGAGCATACTTATCATGAAGATACTTCATTTTGTCCTTGTATAAGGACGAACTGGAGTAGGCGTGGAATCTGAATTCGTTAAGTGCATTAAGCTGCTCCACACGAAGGTTGGCTACCACATCCCATTCAAGGTTCAACTTCCTCAATGCCCACATAGCCTTGTGCTCTAACTCAACCGGTAGATGGAAAGCTTTCCCAAACACCAATCGGTACGGAGATACCAAACGGGGTTTTGTAGGCAGTCCTATAAGCCCATAAAGCGTCATCCAACTTCTTTGACCAATCGGTCCTATTTGCATTGACCGTTTTTGACAATATGCTCTTTATTTCCCTGTTGGAGACTTCAACTTGGCCACTCGCCTGGGGATGGTAGGGGGTGGTAACTTTGTGATTTACACCATACTTTGAAAGCAAGGTGTCAAAGGCTTTATTACAGAAATGCGACCCCCCATCACTGATAATTGCACGAGGCGTGCCAAACCTTGTAAAAATGCTCTTCTTGAGAAATGCCACAACACTCCGGACCTCATTGTTGGGTAGATCCACTGCTTCAACCCATTTAGATACATAATCCACCTCCACGAGAATGTAGGTGTTCCCAAAAGAGCTAATAAATGGGCCCATGAAATCGATACCCCACACATAAAAAATATCCACTTCAAGAATAGTATTGAGGGGCATCTCATCTTTCTTTGAAATTCCCCCGTCCCTCTGACACTCATCACATCTCTTTACTAAGTCACCGACATCTTTATACAAAGAAGGTTAAAAGAAACCACACCTCAGCACCTTTGAAGTAGTTCTTGCCTCTCCATGATGACCACTATATGGTGAGGAGTGGCAAGACTCAAGAATCGACCTTTGTTCTTCTTCCGGTAAACATCACCGGATGACCCCATCAGTGCAAATCTTGAATAAATATGGCTCGTCCCAATAGAAGTTTATGTTATCCCTCCTAAGCTTCTTCCTTTGGTTGGAAGAGAGCTCACAAGGGACAACACCCGTGACAAGATAGTTGGCAACGTTGGCAAACCATGGCATTTCTTGCATTGACACCGAAAGAAGTTGCTCATCGGGGAAACTGTCATTGATCTCAAGCCCATCACAAGGTCGACCTTTCTCCTCCAATCTAGAAGGATGGTCGGCCACTTGATTTTCGCTCCCTTTTCTATCGACAATTTCCAAGTCAAACTCTTGAAGCAACAATACCCAACACATGAGTCTCGCTTTGGAATCCTTTTTGGTCATGAGATATCGGAGTGCCGCATGGTCAACGTGAACTATGACCTTGGCACCCATCAAGTAAGGACGAAATTTCTCCATAGCAAAGACTATTGCCAAAAGCTCCTTCTCCGTGACNGAGTCACACATAAGCTCAAAAGGAGAGCTCCAATCCGACACCGTGATGATAGGAGTTGTGGTAAGCTTGTGCTTCAACAATTCAAAGGCACTCATGCAATTATCATCAAAATGAAATTTGGCATCTTTCTCAAGCAATTTGCGCAAAGTATTGACCACCTTAGAGAAGTCCTTAATGAAACGCCGATAGAACCCGGCGTGCCCAAGGAAGCTCCGGACTCCCCTAACCGAAGTTGGAGGAGGTAACTTTGAAATCACCTCAAATTTTGCTTTGTCCACTTCAATATCGTTCCTCGAGATTTTGTGAACCAGCATTATTCCTTCTTCCACCATAAAGTGGCATTTTTCCCAATTCAACACCAAGTTGGTTTCTTCACAGCGAGCAAGGACTTTGTCAATATTACCCAAGCACTCATCGAAGGAATCCCCTACTACTACACTGAAGTCATCCATAAACACCTCAAGGAAATCTTCAACCATATTTGTAAAGATCGCCATCATGCACCGTTGGAAAGTGGCGGGTGCATTGCAAACACCAAAAGGCATACATGCGAAGGCAAAGGTATCATACAGACAAGTGAAAGTGGTCTTCTCTTGATCTTCCGGGGCAATCAAAATCTGATTATAGCCTGAATACCCATCCAGAAAATAGTAGAAAGCTCGACCCGCAAGCCTATCTTACATTTGATCCAAGAATGGCAAGGGAAAATGATCCTTGCGGGTCACTTTGTTGAGCTTGCGGTAGTCCATACACACGCGCCATCCAGTAACCGTTCTTGTAGGAATGAGCTCATTTTTGTCATTTTGGACCACCGTCATTCCACCCTTTTTCGAAACGCATTGGACCAGAGAAGTCCAAGTGCTATCCGAAATTGGATATACAACCCCTGCATCGAGCCATTTTATGATCTCCTTCTTCACCACCTCTTGTATTGACTCATTGAGCCTCCATTGGTGTTCTACGAAAGGATTTTCTCCATCCTCCAAGATGATTTTGTGCATGCAAAAGGCGGGGCTTATTTCCCAAATGTCCGCAAGAGTCCATCCTGTTGCTTTCTTCTTCCTCTTTAGCACATTTAAAGTTGAGTGTACCTGCAATTGGGTTAAGCAAGAGGAAAGAATAACAGGCAAAGTACGAGAGGGACCAAGATATTCATACCTGAGGTGGGAGGGTAGTGACTTCAACTCCAAAGTCGGGGGCTCTTCAATTGAAGGCTTTGTTGGTGGAGTCTTCCGGTTCTCCAAGTCCAGTGATAGCTTTCTGGGACCATATGAGTAAGAACCCATGCCTTGAAGGGCATTGGTACTTTCAAGAAAACCATCAACCACGGTGTCCTCGTGGTCTAATAAGGCAGCCTCCACTGGATCATCCGCATGGATCATAGAGCTTGCATCATCAATAATAACCTCAGACGAGGTCCATAAAAGAGCATACTTCTGTACTGTTGGGCTGCTTCATCGACTTACACACATGGAATACCACCTTCTCATTGCCCACTCGGAAAGTGAGCTCCCCAGCTTAAACATCAACCAAGGCCTTCCCCGCGGCATGGAAGGGCTTTCCAAAAATGATGGGGACCTCAAAATCCACTTCACAATCCAGAATGACAAAGTCCGCGGGCAAAATAAATTTGTCCACTCGCACCAACACATCATCAATTATCCCTAGGGGCCTCTTCATCGACCTATTCGCCATTTGCAAAGTTTTAAATACTGAATATGGCATCAAGTTAATGCTCGCCCCAAGGTCACACAAGGCTTTAGCAAAATCTGCACTCCCGATTGTGCAAGGAATGGTAAAAGCTCTCGGGTATTCAAGTTTTGGTGCCATTGAATGCACTATGGAACTTACTTGGTGAGTCATCTTAATGGTCTCACACTCCATATACCGCTTCTTAGTGACTAAGTCCTTCATGAACTTAGCATACCCAGGCATTTTTTCCAAGGCTTCTACCAACGGGACATAGATGGAAAGACTCTTCATCATATCAATAAACTTCTTGAACTGAGTCTCTTGCTTTTTTTTGGCCAACCGTTGAGGGTAAGGAGGAGGGGGCCTAGGCAATGATGCCTTGGCTTGTGGGACCACCGGTTTCGGCATATCAATCACGTGTTCCCTAGACGGGTTCACGTCCCTTTGCAAGTTCTCCCCATTATCATTTATATCAATTCTCACCTCACTTGTAGTTGGCTCTTCCACCACTTGCTCATTTTCAATTGGTAGCTCATCACGGGGCAATTCATCATCATCAACAATAATTCGCTTTTGCCTCGAAGTACTTGCTTCACCACATTTTCCTCTTCTCGTGGTCACCGCTATGGCGTGACCGGTGTTATTATTGTTCCCACCCTTGGGGTTCACCACCGTATCACTTGGTAGTGCACCCTTTGGGCGTGTGTTTAAGGCATGAGAAATTTGACCCATTTGCACTTCAAGGTTTCTAATTGAGGTGTTGTGAGAGGCTAACTGAGCATTAGAGTCTGCATTTTTCTCCATCATCTGCTTGAACATGTTTTCAATTCTCCCCATATCATTGCTTGATGAGATTTGGCCATGAGACTGGTACGAGGGTGGATTGCTTGGTTTTTTGTACATCAGGGGCCTTTGAAAGCCCGACCCCCGATTACCATTTTCACCCCAGTTGTTGTTGTTGCCTCCACTCCAATTTTCATCATTGTTGTTCCCCCATTGTCGATCATTGTTGTTCCCCCATTGTCGATCATTGTTGTTCCCCCAATTCCGTGCATTGTTGTTATTGTTCCAATTTCTTTGTCTCTGATTACCCCAATTTTGATTGTTGCCTTGGTTTCTCCAGTTTTGAGTGTTGTTTTGACTGTTTCCTTGGCCTTGGTAATTGTTAGCATAGATCACATCCTCTTCTTGATCATCATATTCCTCTTCTTGACTGTATCCACTTGGCCCTTGGTCACCCTGATCATTGTTGCTTTGCTTAGAATTTCCCCGGGGTCTTCTTTGGTTCACTCCCTCCATGGCATTTATTTGCTTAGGCCTTTGTAATTGTTGAAGCTGGGTGTCACGACCCAAAACCCGGTTCAGGTTTTGATTTTCACCTAACGGTGAGGTTAGGCAAGCCAACATATAAATCCTTAGGAGATACTACCCCAGAACCC
>ML292353.1:930-13943 GCA_005239495.1 Nicotiana undulata | reverse complement strand
CAACAAGTCCTAAATCACTAAGCGGACTCGCTCGAACTTTCGGAACACGAAAAACAACAGCGGAACTCGAAATCAAACCCCAAAACTTATTTAATCAAATCTTAAGAACTTTAAAATTCTAGAATTCACTTCAATACGTCGAACCAGCCTAAACTGCTCAGAATGACTTCAAACTTTGCAGACAAGTTATAAATGACACCACAAAACTATTCCCGGTCTCGGAATCTCATTCGGACCCCGGAAACATAACATCACTTTCCAAGTCACATTTCAAATTCTTTAAAACTTCAAAACCTCATTTTTGATCCGAAACCACTCAATTCACGCCCGTTTTACCCCAAATTCCACAGATAAGACAAATAGTATATAATAAACCTGTTCCGGGCTCCAGAACCTCAATACGGATTCACTTTCATATTCCTTTATTATTTTCAGAAAATAATATCTTTTAAAAATTCATTTCTCGGGCTTGGGACCTCGGAATGGGATCACCCATTAACAAGTTGGGGCTTTTTGATTATTTGGGAATTTAACCTCGTTTTGGGGTCGGATTTCAAAATAAATTATATATTCGGGCTCGTGGGTGAATGGGTGATCGGATTTTTGTCCGAACCTCGTGTTTGGACCAGCGGGCCCGGGGTCGATGTTTAGATTTTTGGGAAGAATGTTATAAAGTCTATAATTTAGCATTGGAATTGAATTGTTTAGCCTTTATTGATGTTATTGAGTCGATTATGTCTAGATACGATTGATTTGGAGTCGGGTTCAAAAGGAAAAGCGGTGTTTGAGGGGTGATTTTGATCGTTGGAGTCGAAGTAAGTGTTTGGCCTAATCTTAGCTTGAGGGAATATGTGTTGAGTCTTATTTGCTACGTGTTTATTCCATGTTCAACGTATAGGTGAGGTGACGAGTACCTATACGTTGTTGTCAAGCATGCCCGTGAGTCGGTCTTTATGAATTGTGTGAATTTCATCGATATTTACTGTGTTATGGATTTAATATCAATTGGTAGTTATTCTTTTGATGGAAATTCGTAGTTATGAGTACTGTGGAGTATTTGTTCGGTCGAGGAAATTTTGATAAGTTATATATCTGTGAAAGATTGGTTATAGTTGTGTCCCTTGCCGGGACGGTATTATTCCGTTAATTGTTCCTTTGCATTTATGGGTTTTTATTGTTGATTTTCTTGCCAAACTGTTGCAATGTTGTTATGCACGAGGGGACATTCCGTGCCACGTTTATGTTGCTTATGCACGAGGGGATATTCCGTGCCGTGTTATTTTATTTATGCACGAGGGGACATTCCGTGCCGAGTTTGTGATATTTACACACGAGGGGACATTCCGTGATGTTTTTATGATATTATGCACGAGGGGACATTCCGTGCCGTATTTATGTTACTTATGCACGAGGGGACATGCCGTGCCATTTTTATTTACTTGTTTGTTCGGTGTTGTTAATTCCTGTTATTATTTTGATATTTAAACTGTCGCCTTTTTCCATTATTAGTGTAAATGCCACCCCTTTTCCCCAGCATGTCTTCCCCGTTTTTGTACTTAACTGTTTATTTCCTGTCGTTATTTCCTTTTATATGTTATTAAACTGTACAGGTGATATTACTTGTCGTGTCCTAGCCTCGTCACTACTTCACCGAGGTTAGGCTCGGCACTTACTCAGTACATGGGGTCGGTTGTACTGATGCTACACCTGCACTTCTTTATGTTGTGCAGATCCCGGTACCGGACCCAATGGACATTGATCGAGGAGGCTTCCTTCAGTCCACCGGGCGACACTGAGGTAGTCCTGCAGGCGTCCGCAGGCCTTGGCTTCACCTTCTATCCTACTTCTTTCCTGTCTTTATGTATTTCTGAG
Organism: Nicotiana undulata; assembly: GCA_005239495.1. NCBI lineage: Eukaryota > Viridiplantae > Streptophyta > Magnoliopsida > Solanales > Solanaceae > Nicotiana > Nicotiana undulata. Next base: position 12,071 of record ML292353.1, on the reverse strand, counting down.
GCAGTAGTACTTGTTTATTCAGACCTCTATTTGTAGTATTCATAGACAATTGTGACATCAAATTCTGGGAGTGTGTATTATGGATTTTTGATAATTATGTAATTTAGTTGATAGATTTCCTTTCTTCCGCACCCTTATTTCTATTTGTTCTTGTATATCACTTTTAAATGCTAAATAATAAGGAAACAAGTTAGAATAACCAGTAACGTTGGCTTGTCTAGCGGGTTCAACATTAGACGCCATCACGGTCCCGACAGTGGGATTTCGGGTCGTGACATTTAAGTTGGGTAAAATTTGGGCTTCAACCATATTCAACCCGTAGAAATATGGGTATGCATGAGTAAAATATGGGTAACATATGGATTAGACTAGTGGATTATCTTTCAACTTTTTCATATTTGTTGAGCTCAACATTTTCCTTATGAACTCACTTTCCTCCAATTGAAGGAAATTAGGATTTTTTTTCCAGAACTCTTTTTCAATCTAATCCACCATATGCCTCATCCTCACCTCACCACCCCATCCCACCCCAAATCACCCTACCTCACTCCACTCCTACACCCACTACTACCATCCCAATCACACTCAACTCAATAGAAATATTATTAAGAGTACTTTCTTTTTCATTTTAACAAAATGCAATAATTTTTTTTTCATTTCAACAAAATAAGTATTTTTTAATGTAGAATTTCAACTCAAACTGGAAAGTACTGTGATCAACCATGTTAATTTATTGTCATTTTCTAGATTTAAAAAACCAAAAAATCAGCAAAAAAGAATGTGACATATATACAACCTTCAGTATGATTATTCCAGTTGATGGCTGTTTGAATAAATTTAATGAAGGAAAGTATATATTATTCCAGTTAAGCTTTGTCACTAAATAATCTGAGTAAAGATAAATTATAAATTGTATTTGAAAAAAATTATACTTATACAATATGTGTTAATCCATATTTAATCCGTTCATTGGATACCCAATCCGTTTTTTACCCGACAAGAAATATAGGCGGGTTGAGGCCTAACCCATTTTACTCAACCAATTTTTAGCCCGCTTAAATATAACCTAATCCGTCCATTTGCCACCACTAATTATATCCGCCACGCAGAGAATCAAATCAAATTTTTGTGTGCTTTAACACTTTATGGATGACATTAGAAGTAGAAAAGATTATTCGGAATCCAAATGTTCGTTTCTTGGCAATTTACATTGGAACCAAGAATTTTCTTTTTCTAATTAAACGGTTGTGATTGGCTATTGTTTGAAAAGCTAATTTTGTCAAAGAAAATTCAAAGTAGTTAAGATATATGTTATATATAAATACTTGTTCCGTTCACTGTTACTTATTCACTTTCAACTTTTCACACCTTTTAAGATAATAATTATAGTATGTATTTTAATCTATAACCTTTAATAATGATAGCATTTCAAAAAGTCTCGCGAAATAATTTTGAAAATGAATAACTAATGATAAGGGTAATTTTTTTGTTTGTCTTTATCTTGATTTGCTAAAAGGGACAAATAAAAGTGAAAAAATATTTTTAATATAATGGACAAGTAAAAGTGAACGCTGTCACAACTCAAAATCCATTAAAGGTCGTGATGGCATCGGACACCACTGTCAGGCAAGCCACATTAGATAGTTAACTAAATTCTCGTTTTAAAAAATTTTGAAATCACAATTTTCTTCAATTTAACTAATAACAAATGAGCTTTACAGAATAATAAAAAAATGTTTTCCAAATTTCAATACTAAATATTCCATAATCATCCCATAACCCGGTGCCACAAGTGCATGAGCAATTACTAGGATTTAAAATACAATATAATAACTGTCCGGAATACACGTTCGTACAGAAAAGAAAACACAAGTACTCTGAAGGACACTCTGCTGGCTGCAGATCGTCTTATAAGATGCCGCTCACCTAAGTCCCGGTATCAACCGCGCCACTGCGCCCACAAGGACATTAGACATATATGCACTTGCACAACAAAATGTGCAGCAAATGTAGTATGAGTACGAAAACAACGCGTAGCCATTAAGTATCCAGTCTAACCTCGAAGAATTAGTGACGAGAGGTCGACTCCTACACATACAAATTATCCAATACTAATGTACTAATAACATAATTAGTCGTGAATTTTATTAAAAACGGCTGTGAACTCAAGAAAAGCATGAAGCGAGTAAGCAATTATTTTGTAAATAAGAGATTTCCAAGTTTATTTTCATCATTTATCAATTTATCTCAGTTACCAGGGAGACAGTATCATTGTTTATAAATGTCAAGGCAAGCAATACAAGCATGCACAAATCATGTCGAGGTTGTACGACCCAATTCGACATAATATTTAAATTGTGCACTGCCGGAGGGTCGAACGACGCAAACCATAAATACATCTATTTAATCTGCCGAGGCTTTCGGCCCATTCCACAAAAGTAAACACAATTAAACAATCAATCAAGAATTCATTAAGGAGCAATTACCCAAGGAGAATGTCACTCTTCTTTTTTACGGTCAAGAAAACTACTTTAATCCTTTTATAAATTCATTTACCAAGTTCGATATAATTTAAGCAGTCTAAATTGACAATGAGGTCACGAATAACACTGGTGTAGCATGCTTTGGGCCCTAGGCTACCCCGACTTAAGCATAATAGTTGCTACGCATGGTTTGTCGTCACTTCGTGCGTACTTAGCCCCCACAAATACAAGCACATATTGATTTGGTTCATGTATGGGGTAAATTCCCTCGTACAAGGTTAGAAAGGAGACTTACCTCGCTCCGAAGCTCCAAAACCGGCTCGGAAGCCTTTCCAACGACTCAAACCGATGCCCAACACTCCAAAACTAGTCCATAAATGAGCAAATCCATAATTTATACTCTAATACTCATGATAATCCAATTTAAACAATTTCTAACCCCGATTGAAAAGTCGATAAAATCACCCTCGAGCCCACGTGCCCGGATTCTGAAAATTTTCGAAAATAAACTTTTCCAATGACCTCACGAATTCAATATATAATTTATTCTCAACCCCATGTCCGAAATCGTGGTCAAAATCCAAAAATACCAAATTCTACGTTTTTCTTCAAAATCTCAAATTTCTACTAATTTCCATGTTTAAATCCTTATACAAACTATGTATTTAACTTATATTGAGTGGGAATCACTTACCTTGTGTTGCTTGAAGAAAATCTCCCCTTGAATCTCCCAAAAATCGCCCAAACCAAATGAAAATGAGAGAAAAATGGGTGAAGTCATGCTTTAAAGAAACCTTACTGCCCAGTGGTCCTCGCACCTATGGTCACTTGACCGCTTCTGCGGTTCCGTAAGTGCGTCAAAGAATGCCGCTTCTGCGGTTCCGCAAGTGCGTCAAATAATGCCGCTTCTGCGGTCCTCCGTCAGGCCACAAAACTCCGCATATGCGGCCCCTAACGACGCTTCTGCACCTTCGCTTCTGCTATCCCATGAGCGCAGGTGCGGTCGCACTTATGCAGAACTCGATCGCATCTGCGGTCCCAACCTTCCCCAGCCACAACCGCTTCTACGACCCTCATGGCCGTTTCTGCGGCTCCGCACCTGCGGTCCAAACCTCGCAGGTGCGGTTACACCGGAATGCAACTGCTCCAGCCTTTCTTCCAAGTCCAAACTCGATCTGTTTACCATCCAGATTCCACCCGAGGCCCTTGGGACCTCAACCAATTATACCAACACATCCGAGAACACATTACGAACTTAGTCGAGTCTTCAAATCACATCAAACAACGCTAAAATCATGAATCACATTTCAATTCAAGCTTAATGAACTTTTGAACTTCAAACTTCTACATGCGATGCTGAAACCTATCAAATCACGTCCGATTGACCTCAAATTTTGCACACAAGTCATATTCGACATTACGGACCTACTCCAACTTCCGTAATCGGAGTCCAACCCCGATATCAAAAAGTCCACTCCCGGTCAAACTTCTCAAAATCCTTCAAATTTCTAGCTTTCGCCAAATGACTCCGAAATGACATACAAGCCTCCAAAACCATTATCGGAAGTGCTCCCAATACTAAAACCACCACACGAAGCTTTTTGCAGACTCGGAAATCCCAAACGGACATCGGTAACGTTAAGATGAACCTCAACCCAAATTTATGATTTTTTTTCAAAATGCCAACTTCCACAATAGGCGCTGAAACGCTCCCGGGTCATCCAAAACATGATCTAAACGTACACCCAAGTACGGAATCATCATACGAACCTGCTGGAACCTTCAGATCCCGATTCCGAGGTCGTTTACTCAAGAATTCAATCTTAGTCAGTTCTTCCAACTTAAAGCTTCCGGAATAAAAATGTTCCTTCCAAATCATCTCCGAACTCTCCGAATTTCAATTCTGACCACGCGACAAGTCATAATACCTGAAGTGAAACTACACGTGACCGCAAACCGCAGAACGATACGCTAGAGATTAAAATGACCGGTTGGGTCATTACAAACGAGGAATATAAATATTAGTAAACAATCTGACATGAAATATTTTATTTAGGCTGAAAATATCATCTTATTGAAATATTTCAAAGAAAGAAGTCATCATCAATCACAATCTTATCTATATTTTGCTTTAATCAGAAGAAGGTGAAACATATTTATGCTTCTCCTTTTTAGGGTATTTCCCATTGGTTTTGTGTCAACTTCAAAATAAAACGCAAGAAAAAGAAAGGAACAAAAAATCTAAACAATATGTAGTAGCAGTCCAATATTCAAGAAACATATATGGCCCATTAATTAATTGGTCTGGGCAATGCTAATTGCTAAGGCAAAGATTCCCAAAGCATTCATTTCCTTTCAGTATCAATCCTGTCGCTATTGCCTTTGCTCTCTTGGATATTACTATATATAAACTAAAATAATATGAAAATGACTTCTAATGTATAAGATTTTAGAAGTTAGTGATTTTTCTTTGGTTTCCTACCTGGTATTCGGTGTTCATATTGGAGCCTGATTATATTCGAATTCGTACCGGAAAATCTCGCAATTGGGATAAAGCGTGTTGGTTCCTCAAGTATATATATGTGGTTGTCAAGTAATAACGTGATTCGAAAGTCGAATGTCAAATCCATAAAAACTTAGATTAATTATTACTTAAGCTAACTAAAATCAATCAACTATGTAAGATAGTCAAAAATGTTATTTTTCAACTAAACTACTTTTGCAAATATGAATAAGTAATTAGCTAATTTATTGAGGATGCAAACGTGCGTTTTTGGATTTTACTCAAAGAAGACGAAGATTCCAGGATTGTGGTCGGTTTGTTAATTCTACTGGGTTCGTAATTACACATGTTAATCCAAATTATCTATGGTTGCCAGTTGACCAGATTGTTTATATAACTAGCATGTTCCCACAATACTATTCGTCTATCCACAATATATCAACCTTATATTCCTATGGTATTGAATCTATCATGAACAAGTATAATACGATATTCAAGTAAGCAAGACTGTTAGGTATGGAGGTCGAGGATTAGGGTAATAGAGCAGGTAGTCTAGGGTGTTCATAACAGTAGTATTGACACACAATCTCGGTTTATGTTGGAAGTAGATTTTTGTGACTAACCGTTGTTTTCTTTCATTGTTGATCACCTTACTATCTTGTTGTTGTTTTTTGCTTTTATTTGGATTTTTGGTACTGTCCTTTCTTGTATATATTTTCATTAATGTGGTGCTTATACTTTTCTGAGTCGAGGGTCTATTGGAAACAACATCTCTATCCTCACAAGGTAGGGGTAAGGTCTGTGTACACACTACCCTCTCCAGATCTCACGGTTTGGATAATAATGGGTATGTTGTTGTTGTTGTATTCAACTAAGCAAGACTGTTAGGTATATTTCCGTCCTAACCGCGAAATCTTTCCCCGAGCCACGGGTTCAGAAATAAGCTCTCTTTATTTCTACTCTAATCTAATCACGGCTTTTCCAAACATAGTATATATAATAAATAGAACTCAACTGTTGGCCCAACAATTAAGCAATTATGCAGAGAATTAGAGAAACAACCAAAGACGATAACTCGAATTAATGGTGATGTAATTAATAAACTTCAATATTCATGACAACCACAACCCTAGAATGCGAAATTTAACTCCACATAGATGTGGTAGCAAAATAACAAATCATCCAAAAATTAAGCGTAAAGATTAATAAGTCCGACGGAAAAAAGATGAGATCTGATGAATTCCGGCCTCCACAGCACCTCCGTGCTCTCCCTTGGTCCAAAGTATGTTCACCCCTCAAAAGCATGTTTTAGGATGTATTTATAGCGACTAGGGTTTGTATGGGCGAATTTGGCTTCTCCTAATTCGGATTGGAGAAGCTGGTTTCGTTTGCTCCGGTCCTGGTCTGGCGAAGTGAACCTCGCTTCGCTGTCCGGGACTTTTCTGGTTTCTTCAGCTTCGGTACCAATCAGGCAAAGTGAACCTCGCTTCGTTGTTCGGGACCTGGGCACCAAACTTATACTTCCTCCAGATTCTTTGTTGTACTTCACTTTGCATGCAAACTCTTCAAATCACTTTCAGTTGACTCCTACACATATAAATACCATTATTTAACCCGAATTACAAATATTCACACCACAAATAAGATCGAGGCATAATGTAAGGCAAATTACATGCAAAAATTGGATTTTTAACCAAACATTAAAGTGTTTTCTAACAAAAGCGACTCCATACTCACCGATCAAACCGTTAAAGATAAAATATGTAAATTGTGATATCTATCAAGTATTAACTATACATATAAATAGGACTACAATAAAGGATACATTACATTGGCAGATTAAAAAGCCTCAAAAAGTGTTTTTACTCAAATCACACTAGTAGCAAGAAAATGATACTTTCCACGTACATACAGGGACTATTGTAATAAAAAGAATCCTTTAAATTATTTAAAAAAAGAATAAAGAAAATATAGCAGTAAAAGCATCCCAAATTTAAAATAATTCTCTATTCACATTACAATAAAAGAGGCGGAAAGGCATCTATTCCATAATTTTTTGGCTTGATTTTCTAAGCCAAGTTTCTTTGCTCTTATTTCCACATGTTAAAATTGGAGAACCTCATCTCTCTTTTCTAGTTTCCAATTTTATTTTTGTTTTTATTATTCTATAAAGAGACGATAAAATACTCAAGCAAGTTGTTTAAACTTTAAACGCATTATTGTAATCATAATCAAATGTGTGCTTTCACATTATGACTCAGTGTATAGTCTCCTTTTGATTTTGGCATTTTAGTTAAACATAGTTGCGGGAAGTTGATTTCTTACTCTAATAAAGCAGTTAAAGAAGGGGAAAGTTTCACATAACAACAATTGTGCTCCCTACTTTTTAATTTTATAGTTCATATTTCAATTTACAACCAACTAGCCGAGGTTAAGATTCAACATCCAAGTCCAATAGGTTCTCAAAATTACTATTTAATTTTTAAAAAAGATTGTTCAAGCTTGTAAGTTAATTTTCTAATCAGTAAATGTGACTCAAGAACGCAGTTACGACCGCTAAGAACGCAACGTTTTCTCGTTTGTACGGGGAGCTCGAGGGCAAAGCCGAGGACAGGACCGGTATAACCTCCCATCAGGAGATGATGGCAGACATACTTCCACAACCTGCCATCAACACTTAGACCAAGTCAAGTGCATCAAGGACGAGGATGGCAAAGTGTTGATGGACGAAGCACTCATTAGGAGAAGATGACAGACATACTTCCATAAACTGTTGAATGAGGAGGGGGGTAGACGTATTGTGCTGGGTGAGTTGGAGCACTCCGAGAGTCGGCGGGAATTTGAGTACTATAGGTGGATTAAGGTAGAGGAGGTGGAAGGGGCGATGCGTAAGATGTGCATGGGCAGAGCAACGGGGCCAGACGAAATCCCGGTGGAATTCTGGAAGGGGGGGTGGGGGGAGGTTTGGAGTGGCTCACTGGGCTATTTAATGTTATTTTTAAGACAAAGAAGATTCCCAAAGAGTGGAGCTGGAGTACGATGGTTCTGCTTTACAAAAACAAGGGTGATATCCAAAATTGCAATAATTATAGGGGTATCAAGCTATTGAGTCACACTATGAATGTTTGGGAGAGGGTGGTGGAGGCCAGGGTGAGGAGGTGCGTGTCTATTTTCGAGAATCAGTTTGGATTCATGCCGGGGCATTCGACTACGGAAGCGATTCATCTGGTAAGGAGATTAGTGGAGCAGTACAGGGAGAGGAAGAAGGATTTGCATATAGTGTTTATTGACCTTGAGAATGCATACAATAAGGTTCTGAGGGAGGTCATGTGGAGGTATTTGGAGGTTAGCGACGTTCCGGTAGCGTACATTAGGGTGATTAAGGATATGTATGATGATGCTAAGACTCAGGTGAAGACTGTGGGTGGTGACTCAGAGCGTTTCCCTGTGGTGATGGGGTTGCACCAGGGATCGGCTCTTAGCCCATTTTTGTTTAACTTAGCGATGGATGTACTGTCGCGTCACATAGAAGGGGAGGTGCCTTGGTGCATGCTATTCGCTGATGATATAATGTTGATTGACGAGACGCGTAGCAGAGATAACGCGAGGTTGGAGGTTTGGAGACAGACCTTGGAGTCTAAAGGTTTCAAACTAAGTAGAACCAAGACAAAATACTTGGAGTGCAAATTCACTGAGACCCATGATGCAGACGTAGAGGTTAAGCTTGATGCTCAAGTTATCCCCAAGAGAGCGAGTTTTAAGTATCTCGGGTCTATTATTCAGGGTACTAGGAAGATTGACGAAGATGTCACACATCGCATTGGAGCGGGATGGATGAACTGGAGGCTCGCTTCCGATGTTCTATGTGATAGGAATGTGCCGTTACGACTTAAGGGTAAATTTTATCGAGTGGTGGTTCGACCCGCTATGATGTATGAGGGTTGAGTGTTGGCTAGTCAAGAACTCCCACGTGCAGAAGATGAGAGTAGCATATATGAGGATGTTGAGATGGATATGTGGGTGTACCAGGCGAGATAGAATTAAGAATGAAGCTATCCGGGACAGAGTGGGAGTAGCCTCCGTGGAGTAAAAGATGCGGGAGTCGCGACTGAGATGGTTCAGATATGTTAGTAGAAGAAGCATTGAGGCCCCTGTCAGGAGGTGTGAGAGTTTGGCCATGGAGAGTTTGAGAAGGGGTCGAGGTAGGCCTAAGAAGTACTGGGGATAAGTGGTTAGGCAGGACATGGCGCTGCTTCAGCTCACTGAGGACATGACACTTGATATGAGGGTGTGGAGGTTGAGGATTATGGTAGAAGGTTAGTAGGTAGTTTATAGTGTTCACCGATAGGCTTAGTAGCATGCATTTCCTTTCATATTCTTTGATTTTTACTACGGTATGTGATTTTGTTCGCCTCAGGTATTGTATTTCGTGTTGCTATTATTGGATATTCTTTGATTTTTTCCTATTCCATCTTTCTTCCTTCCTTGCTTCCCTATTCTTCTTCATTTGGTAGGGGTAAGGTCTGCGTACAGATTACCCTCCCCAGACCCTACATGTTGGGATCAAACTGGGTTTGTTGTTGTTGTTGTTGTTGTTGTTGTTGTTGTTGTAACCGTGACTCAAATATTAGTTCATCAAACCAAATCCATTTGAGTGGTGAAAATTAGATTTTTAACAAGCTTAAACATGTGGGTTTAAATTTCGAATTAGATTTTGTAAGAAATTTGGATTGTGTGTTATTTAAACTTGTTAGAAATAGTATAAGGAGGTTGTATATAAATTTGAAGTCATTTAATGGAGATTTGGACTGGTTTTGAATAAGAATTGTAACTGAAATTCGTGGAAGAAGTTCATCTACAGAGGCTTGTATAAAGGTGTATAAAAGTGTACAATATTGTATAATATATGTTTATACACTCATATACAATATTATACAAGATTATTCATATTTATACAAAAAAACTGATTTCGTCTTTTTCCTTTCGTCTTTTCTGAAACTTAACTCAAATCTTGCTCAAATCTACTCCAAATCAGTTCAAATTTAAATTTTGAACTCCTATTGATATTTTCAACCAATTGAAACAACACCTAATCCAAACAACTAACAAACTCAAAACTTCCTATTTTTGAAAGCAAAGCTTTGAATGGCCTTCAATGATGGAGTTCTTTCTTACCTTGCAACCAGGTGACACAGGGGAAGAAGCAAAAAATAACGGCCCCTTGAAGCATGTGTAGAAGATGTGAGAAGAAGAGAGAGTGAAAACAATGGTTGTGAGAACACATATTTAACTCTATAACTTTTAGAAGCAATGGTTGTATGAACACAGATTTTGAATTTGCTAGTGCTTTCATAATAAGTACAATATGGGCTACGTCGTGCATTACTTAAAAACATGGACCATTTTTTGTTATGGTAGAGGTCACGTAAAAATTGTATGGGGTAGCCACTATTTAAAGTGGTATTTACTTTTTATCCAGCATTTTTAATGTTGAGCAAAAGTAGCCACTAGTCTATTAAAATTAATATAAAAGGACGTTGTTACCCTTTCCTTCCCCAACGGAAATACAGTGGTATCACAGGTTGGATAGATACGCCAGTTTTAGATTTCCTTACTTCTACTTGTTCCTTTTTCATTTTCTTAAGAAGAAAAAATAGCATTATCTTTTGGGAAGCTCTGTTGCAAATGCCAATACAATAACATATTTGTAAAAAAAAAACACTTCAAGTCAATTTGGTACATTACCAATTCGAATACTGCAGTAACTTTACAAATTCCACTTTTTCTCACATGTTAGCAAAAGTGTTTTTTTCTTATAACCTCCGCCACTTCCGACGTATGTAAATCATCAGTTCCACTTGGACATTCATAAGCTTCAGTCTAAGAAAATTTGTAAATTAACCAACTGGGCGAACTTCCTTTCTATAAACAAACCATAAAATAAACACTCTAAAAGATAAAGAAAGAAATAAGGACACTTGATGTAACGACCCGGTCTGTCGTTACGCGAAACCTGCATTTTTAATTGTTGTTATTGACTTATTATAGATTGGTTATTCTATTATTAATGTGTTAGAGTTGATAGGCTTGAAATCGGAATGGTTAAATGAGAACTCAGGCACTTAGTCCTTAAAAATAGCCTTAAAATGGGAAAA
>ML292350.1:0-16563 GCA_005239495.1 Nicotiana undulata | reverse complement strand
ATATATATATATATATATAGCCATAAGGCTCGTTGCAGCGTGAAGCCCGATCCATAGTAACATGATATAACCTAAGCAAATAACTCAACAACAAAGAACGGCCAATGTGGGTCCCAATGGTACCAGTGTATAGCCTAAACATGATTTCTAGCATAAATTACAAGTCAAGTGCTCTAACACATAGTGTACATTAAAATGTTCAGATAAGTGGCTACACAGTTCCATGGAATCGACTAAATCACAATTCTTATAGTGCACGCCTAAAAGCATGTCGCCTAGCATGCACATCACCTCAACATCAATCACATAACACGTAATTCGGGGTTTTATACCTTCATCTCCAAGTTTAGAAGTGTTACTTACCTCGAAAAAGCCAAATCCAATACCGAGCAAGCCAAACGAAGCTCCACAATGCCATCTCGTGCATATTGACCTCCGAACGGCTCGAAACACAATTTATATGGTGATAATTGCTTCAAATATTGCCCAAATTCAAGCTCCTCAACTCAAAATATGACCAAAAGAACAATTCCTTGATATTAAGTATTTTTTCCCAGATGTTCTTCCTCGTTTTGCATGCCAAACGATCCCGAAATGTTTTTTCGATGCCTACAATGGATTCCGTGTGACATTTCAGTAAGGTTAGGCTTTTGAATCATCCAATTTGGCCCAAAAATGAGGGAGATATGATGTTTTCATGTTTTAAATGAAGTATGGAAATTAAAGGGATAAAAAACTCATTTGGAACATCCCGGACACAAATCATATATGTGTTTCAATCATAAAACACGCTACGAACATGCTCGCGTACTAAAAACACCGAAAAGGGGTCATCTTGACCCGATATTGACCATGCTCAAACTCCAAATCCTTAACTAGTTTCTCAACCAATGATCCATAAAACACCGAGCCCCTTGGGGGCCCATTCAATCATACCAAAAAGTGTTAAAACACGATACGAAATTATTTGAAGCTTAAATCACATCAAACAATATAAAAACCACGAATCGTACCTCAAACGAACTTAATAAACTTTTGAACTTTCAACTTTTAAAACTCGTGCCGAACCATATCAAATCAACTCGGGATGACCTTAAATTTTGCACACAAGTTTCAAATGACATAACGAAGCTATTCCAACTCCCGGAACCAAAATTCGAACCCGATATCACCAAAGTCAACTTCTGGTCAAACTTATGAGCATTTCAAAACTCCAAATTGCCAACTTTCGCCAATTAATGCTGGAACCTTCAAGAAACATACAAATGAAAATTCGGGCATACGCCCAAGTCGAAAATCACCATTCGCACATAACGAAACCATCAAAACTCCGATCCTAGGTCAAATATACAAAAGTAAAACTTTGTCAACTCTTCCAACTTAAAGCTTCAATCATGAAGTTCATTCTTCCAAATCGATTCCGAACAACCTGAAAACCAAAACCAACGATTCACACAAGTCATAATACATCATACGACAATACTCGTGCCCTCAAACTACTGAGCGAAGTGCAAATGCTAAGAATGACCGGTCGGGTCATTATAATGTCACATTCGTAGGCATTATTTTGGTATTTTGATCGTGCGAGTGAGTTTGTATGATTTTATTACACTTGGGTGAACATTCAAATTGGAGCCCAAGGGGCTCGGGTTAGTTTTGGATAGGCTACGGATCAATTTTTGGACTTGGACATCTGTTGGTTTATGATATCTGGTGTCTGACATTTTGTGCTACACGATCACGAAGGTACACTCACGATAGCAAAGGGGAAACTGGGCTTGGGAGGAATTTACGCTTCGCAAATGCGAGTAGTTGGTTGTGAACGCGAAGTAGTGGAGGTTTACCTTTCGCGAACGCGGAAATGCCCTCCGCGAATGCGTAGTTTTAGGAAGGGGATTGGGGAAAGTGATCTAATACTCTACGCGAACGCAAACCCAGGCTTGTGAATGCGAAGGCAAAGGGCGATAAGCCTTCGCGTACGCGACAGGTTCATCGCGATCGCGATGGCTATTTGGCCAATGCACTGGCGAACACGCCAGGCGCTTCGAGAATGTGAAAAACAACCCGACGCCCAGTTAATTAAATAGCTGAAATTCGGGATTTTCTTCATTTTTAACATTTTTCAAGTTTGAGCTTGTCCTACATGCGACTTGGAAGAGAAAGAATTTAACTCGCTTTCTTCCATTTCCATCAACACCTATTGATTTCTAACCTTTAATATATGCTTTTTCATGGTAGAGATTAGGGATTAGGTAGAATTTGGGAATTTTGAAAATTGAGATTTAGACCTCAAATTAAGGTCGGATTTCGAAACTAATCATATAATATGGACTAAGATATGATATGCATATGAATAGACATAAACTAAGCACATAAATTCAGTTTAAGCAAATAACTAAATAGTATAAATAACTTTAGTGGCTCCAAACAGAATAAGCACATAGCCTAAACATGATTTCTAACATGAATCACAACTCAATTACTCTAACACGTTGTAATTACACGGATAAAACAAGACTAGATGACTAAATTGTACCACAGAATCAACCGAGTCATAATTACAATGGTGCACGCCCCTGCGCTCCTCACCTAGCATGTGCGTGATCCCAACACCAATCATATAATTCATATTCCAGAGATTCATACTCTCATTACCAAGTTTAGAAGTGTAACTTACCCCAAAGTGTGTGACTCAATTCTCCAACAAAACCCTTGCCTCGCGAATCTACCTCTGAAAGACTCGGGTCTAGTCATAAACAACTTAATATAATCAATACAAGCTACAAGAATCAATTACATACGATAAAGTTAAGTTCTTTAACCAAATTCAAAAAGTCAACCCAAGAAGTCAAGCCCAGGCCCAGGAAAAATTGACATTGAACAACCATTCAATAACGAGTCCAACCATACCAAAATCATAAAACTCCAACCACAAATTGACCCTCAAATCCCCAAATCTTACACTCTAATATCTAGTCCAAAATCCCCCAAATTTCACCTCAAAAACACATAATCTTGGTGGGAAAATTAATGGATATTCAATGTTATTGGACAAAAGTGATCAAAAGTTGCTTACCTCTTGATTTGGAGTGAAATCCCTCACAACAATTGCCCCTAGACAAGCTCCACAAGTCAAAATATGAAATAATACTTTAACCCACGATTTGGGGTTTTTAAATCTCTCGAGGTGCTCCTTTTTCACGAGCGTGAAAAATGCCTCGCGTTTGCGAAGCACAAAATATTCCAGCTGCCAAATCCTCCTTCGCGAACGCAATGTGTCTATCACGAAAGTGATGAACCTTGATCCAATAACTACATGAATTCATACCCACTCCCGCGAACACGAAGGCTAAAATGTCTAGTGCCCAAACTGGCCTCATCTGTCACGACCAAATTTCTCATATAGGCCGTGATGGTGCACGACGTTACCGTCGGGCAAGCGAACAGCGAACTAGCTCTGTGATCATTTCTTTTAGAAATTTGAAATAATTTATTTTTAGTTGGCGCATAAATAGGATTTTATAAAAATGAGATATCAGAATTTTAGAAAGCAAGTGAGATAAGTAAAATAACCCAAAACCATCATGTGTCTACTAGCATAAGTCTCTAAGCCCGGTGTCACAAGTGTATGAGCTACTAGTAGAATATACAAAAGAATACTACACTGTTGTCTGAAACAAATCAGACAGAAAAATAAAGCAAAAGAAAGACTTTGGCTACTGCAGAACTAGCTCGAAAGGTAGCTGACCGTGAAGTCTCGTAGTAGTCAAGGATGTGCGCCGGACTGATATCCAAATGCACATACCTCAGAACCTGCACAATTAGTCCAGAAGGGTAGCGTGAGTACATAAACAACATGTACCCAGACATCGACACTTATTATGGGCCAACAATTAAATAATGGAATTATAACTAAGCATGGACCGAATAATTACAACTGAAAACACAATAACAAGAATAAATGAACAATTCTCTCACTAATAGTATATCCCAATTAATTTCCATCATTTAAAAAAATATCTCTCAAGCCAACAAATAATATCAAATATAGTTGGTCTTCAAGAATTGTTACACACTATTATGTCGAGGTCGTATGGCCTGATCCAAGATACAAATAAATAAATTGTGCACTGTCGAGCGTCAAACAGTACAAACCTTAGATGCATCTATTCTATTACCGAGGCGTTCGGTCCGCTCCACAAAGGAGAAAAATACTATATAAAAATCGATTCAAAGATTATTAAGAGGTTAATATTCAAGGAAACATCAATTCTCACTAATGGTCAAGTAACTTGTCCAAAACTCAAGTAAATGAAATTCGACCTTTTACAATTCCTTTATCAAGTTATGATATGATTTAAGCATTTAAATTAGAAAGTAAGGTACAAATATCGCAAGTATCACATGATTGGGGTCCTAAACTACCCGGACATAAGCTTAATTAGTAGCTACACACGGACTCTCATCACCTTGTGCGTACGTTGCCCACACAAATAGGAGCACATATTAAATCAATTCACCTATGGGGTTAATTCCCTATTACAAGGATAGAAAAAAGACTTACCTCGTCTCAAAGCTTTTTTCCTGTCCAAAATTGTGCTTTAAACCCTCAATTCGGTGCCAAACGACACGAAACTAGTCAAATGTTGTATAAATTAGTCAATACATGTTCAAAAGTTCATATCCCAACTATGAATGTGATTTCTTAACCCAAATTGAAGAATTCCTAAAATTCACCCCGGGCCCACGTGCCTGGATTCGGGAAATTTTCAAATAAAGTAACTACCCATTGTCATGACCCCAACCCTAATTGGTCGTGATGGCGCCTATCATGATACTAGGCTAGCCAATCTACCGAGAATAACATACAAGATTTTCCATTTAATACATAAGTTATCCCATATTCCATCAAAATTCTGTTTTAAGCATTTCCAAAACAATAAAAATAGTCAAATGTCTAAACACATCCCCAAACATCTGGAGTCAACTGTCATGAGCATCTAAGAAGTGTTACAATACGATACCATTTCATTACTACTACAAGTCTGGAAATAAGTAAAACAACATAATAAGAAGGGAAAGGGGCATGTTGTGGTCGCCGAACAGCTACCTCAAATCCCCTAATGAGCTCTAAAGAGAGTGTGAATCAGCTAGCACTCTGACCCAGTACCTGGATCTGCACACATGGTGCAGGGAGTAACGTGAGTACGCCAACTCAGTAAGTAACAATTATAACTAAAGACTTGAGTTTAGTGACGAGCATATAAAATCAGGTAAAACCATGTGATAAACAACAGTAGAATAAATACATCAAATCAGGAATCTATCTTCCGAAGATTTTCATAAAAATTCCAAGTTGCCATTTAAAGGCTCGTATAAAACATTTTTTCAGCATTTTCATTAGAGGCTCGACGTAAAGAAGAGTGAAAACAGTAGTTTCAAAGCAAATGTCAGCCCCTCGGGCACAATGTCTCTCACAAATAAAGCCTCTCGAGCAAGCCTCTCATTCACTCGTGACTCTACTCTCGTAAGTCAATGCTCACACTCAGCACTCACACTCAACAGGTGCCATATAATAACCGCTACGGCGTGCAGCCCGATCCATATAGTAACCGTTGCGGCGTGCAACCCGATCCATTATAGTCGACTGCACTCACTGGGGGTGGACAGACTCCAGAGAGGTTCCTACAGCCCAAGCGCTATGTCGCTGCGGTGTGCAGCCCGATCCCATATCTCGTTGCGACGTGCAGCCCGATCCATATATATATATATATATATATATATATATATATATATATATATATATATATATACATATAATATGCTGCGACGTGCAGCCCGATCTATCACTACCCTCACAATCCGGCTCTCAGTCCTCATTCTCAGAAGCCACTCGGGCAACTCATCACAAATCACAGGGACTCAGCCCAAAATATCTTTCATAATTGAAAACAGAATGATAGACAGGAATAAACAATGAACAAGTATAAAACATGACTAAGTTTACATTTTCTGTCAATCAGTGTGAGAATGGTAGATAAAATACCCCTAAGGGTCCAAACATGTCGGCACAAGGCCCCAAACATGGCGTACAACCCAAATATAGTATCAATATCTAAAATACGATATATCATATGATTTCAAATCAAATACGCGGCTTAATAGTCGCTAAGGGACGGACCAAGTCACAATCCCTACCGGTGCATGCCCACACGCTCATCGCCTAGCATATGTGTCACCTCATTTATCAAAACAATACGAAATATCGAGGGTTCATACCCTCAGGTCTAGATTTACAATTGTTACTTACCTCAAACCGACCAAAATACTAATCCGCGATGCCTTTGCCTCTTGACCAGGTCTCTAATTGCTCTGAATCTGGCCAAACCAGATTAATATCATCAATATATGCTAAACGAACAAAGCCCACTCGAAAATTATCAAATTTAACAAAAAATCCCGAAATTGGCCATCCCCGGGCCCACGTCTCGGATTCTGATAAAAATCACAAAACTAGAATCCTTACGCTCTCATGAGTTCATACATACCAAATACATCAAAATCGGACACCAAATGGCCAATCAATTCCCCTAATCAAGGTCTCCAAATTCAAGCCCTAATGCCCCAATATTTGACCCTTAATTTCCATAGATTTCAAGCCTAATCAGTCAAATATCACCATAGAAACGAGTTTTAGGTCCAAAAATCTTACCTCCGCGTAATCCCCTTGAAATCCTCCTTCAAATCGCTCCCCCAGAAGCTCCAACCCGAGTGAGAAATTGATGAAATAAGCCAAAAATTCGCGAAGGCATCAATTTATACGTTCTGCCCAGCGATTGCAACACCTGCGGCCTTTTCATCGCACCTGCGGTCCCAGGAGCGCACCTGCGATTTTTCACTTAAAGCCCAATTCCCGCACCTGCGTTCGACCTACCGCACCTACGGCTTCACAGGTGCGGCCAATCTTCCGCATCTGTGATCCTCCTCAAGATAAACCATTTCCGCACCTGCGGTGACTGCACATGTGGCCACCCCTCCGTATCTGCGAAAATCACATAACAGTCTCACATCAGCAAACTCTAAAGACAAAAACCCATCCGTCAACCATCCGAACTCATCCCGAGGCCCTCGGGACCTCAACCAATGGTACACACAAGTCATAAATTATCACCCAAACATAGTCGAACCCTCGGACCGCCAAAAATAACATCGAAACACCAAATAAACCCATGATTCAAGCCTAAAAATTTTCAAACTTCCGATATTCATCAACGATGCCGAAACTAACCAAACCTCCTCCGAATGACCTTAAAATTTGCACACACATCCCAAATGACAATACTAACCTGTTCCAGCTTCTGAAATTACATTCAAACCCCGATAGCTAATTTTCCACTGCCGATCGTAAATTGCCAAAAAAAACTCAAGTTCGCTAATTTAAGCAAAATTTTACTCCGGACCTCAAAATAAAATTTCAAACACACTCATAAGTCCCAAATCTCCTAATGAAGCTATCCGAGACATAAAAACTACATTCCTAGGTCGTTTACCTATAAGTCAACTCCTAGTTGACTTTTTCCAACTATTAAGTCAACTTAAGAGACTAAGTGCCTCATTTCTCAGCACGACCACTCCGAACACGAACCAACCAATCCGACACCACAAAAATGAGCTAAACAAATCATGATAAAACAGAAACAGGGAAAACGAGCAAATCTCATGGAACGACCGTCCGGGTCGTTACACCTATAACCTCATGAACTCCTACATATGATTTTCACTAAATACCATAACCATTTTCGTGGTTAAATTCCCTTTTTTATCAAACACCTAGGTTTTTCATCTAAACCTATGATTTTCACTAATTTAAATGTTTATAATCTACCCATAAACTTTTTATTAACTCACATTCGGTAGAAATTACATACCTCAGTTAGCTGATAAAAATCCCTTTCTAACCGACTCACAATTCGCCCCCAATAAGTGTAAGAAATGAGCAAAAATGTCCAATTCGGGTATTAATTGAGAGTCTGCCTCCAGCGATTTCCAATTCTGTAGAACTGGGGGCCCATCTGCGGCGGTGCACCTGCGGAATACCCATAGCATGTGCGGTCCTAGCCCTGGCTGGCTGGCTCTGCTTCTGCGGACGGGATCCCGCTTTTGCGAAGGGTGGGGCGCATCTGCAGTTCTTGAGCTTCCCTTCTTCAGCAGCTTCTGCAGATCCTTACTCGCTTCTGCGAGCTCGCACCTGTGGATGGCACTCCGCAGGTGTGATTGCATTAGAAGATGAAAGCTTCAGCTGATGCTCCCAAGTCCAAACTTGGCCCAAGCCTCGTCTGGTTAACACCTGGGTCCCCTGAGGCCCCGCCAAAACATACCAACAAGCTTGAAATCATAAAACGGACTCGCTCGAACTCTCAAAACCCACAAAACAACATTAAAATTGAGAATCACACCCCAAACCAATTGAATAGAAAAATATGAACTTCAAGTTCTTCTAACTTACTCTCAATCCGCCGAAACATACTTAAACCACTCGGAATGACACCAAAATTTGCGTGCAAGTATTAAATCACCATAAGGAACTATTCCCAGACTCGGAATCCCAATTGAACCTCGATAACACCAAATCCTACTTCAAATCAAATCTAAAGAGCTTAAAAACCTTCAAAGAGCTAACTTTCACTATTAGGCGTTGAAACCATCCCAGGTCATCCAAAACCCGATCCGAACATACGCGCAAGTCCAAAATGATCATACGAACCTATTGGAACCTTCAAATCCTGAGTCCGAGGTTGTTTACTAAAAATATTGACCGAAGTCAAACTTAGTCTTTTAAAGCCAAACCATGGAACCGAGTGTTCCAATTTCATCCCGAATTAACCATCCCTGCAAGTCATAAAATAGTAAAAGCACATATGGAGAGTCATATTTAGGGGAATGGGGTTCTAGAAAGCAAAACGACTAGTCGTTATATTCTCCACCTCTTAAACAAATGTTCGACCTCGAACAAGTCTAGAATCATACCTGAAGTGCTAAATAAGTGTGGGTATCTGCTACACATGTCCTTCTCGGACTCCTAAGTCACCTCCTTAATTGGTTGGCCCCTCCACTGAACCTTTACTGAGGAAATCCCCTTGGACCTCAACAGGTGAACTTGCTTAAGAATGGCAACTGGCTCCTCCTCATAACCCAGGTTGTCATCTAACTGAATCGTGTTGAAGTCTAACACATGTGACCTATCGATCCGGAGCATAGACACGTGAAATATCGGATGAACTTCCGATAGACTGGGAGGCAAAGCAAGCTCATAAGAAACCTCCCCAACTCATCTGAACACCTCAAATGAGCCTATAAACCTTGGGTCAACTTGCCCTTCTTCCCAAAACTCATTTTCCCCTTCAACATCGAGACTTTCAAGAGAACCTTCTCACCCACTATAAATGATAAATCACGTGCCTTCTGATCCGCATAACTCTTTAGTATGGACTTTGTGGTGCAAAGTCGCTCCTGAATCAACTTTACCTTTTCCAAGGCATCCCTCACCAAATCAGTACCATATAACTTAGCCTCGCCAGGCTCAAACCATCCAATGGGAGAACGACATCGCCGGCCATATAAACCCTCAAATAGAGCCATCTCGATAATGGACTGATAAATGTTGTTGTAAGAAAACTCGACAAAAGGAAGAATCGATCCCAGTGCCCTCCAAAGTCAATCACACATGCCTTGAGCATGTCCTCCTAGATCTGAACTGTCCGCTCCGGCTGCCCGTCAGTCTATGGGTGAAAACTTGTGCTGAGCTTACAAGGGTCCCCAACCTACTCTGTACGGCTCTTAAAAAATGTGAAATAAACTAAGGGCCTCTATCTTATATGATGGAAACAGGAACACCATGCAACCAAACTATCTCCTGAATATAAATATGGGCCAACCTCTCTGAAGTATACATGGTCACCACGGGAAGGAAGTGTGCCTACTTGGTCAACCGATTGACAATGACCCAAACTGCATCAACTTCTACAAGGTCCGCGGCAACCCAACTATGATGTCCATAGTAATGTGCTCCCATTTCCACTTAGGTACAGTCATCTGCTAGAGTAGGCCACATGGCCTCTGGTGCTCATACTTAACATGTTGGCAATTTAGACACCTCGAAACATGGTCAACTATGTCCTTCTTCATTCGTCACCACCAATAATTCTGCCTCAGGTCGTGATACATCTTCGTAGCACCTGAATAAATAGAATACCGTGAATTGTGTACCTCATCTAGAATTCTCTACCTCAAGACATCGACATAAGGAACACATCGACGACCCTGGAGTCGCAGAACACCATCCTCACCGATAGTAACCTCCTTGGCAGCACCATGTAGTACCGTCTCTTCGAGAACCAACAAGTACGGATCATCAAACTGTCGAGCCTTGATCTTCTCCAATAGTGAAGACTGGGCAACAACTCTTGTAAGAACTCAGTCTAGGCTCTGAAATATCCAACCTCACAAGTCTCTTAGCCATGGACCAAATATCCGAAGCTAGTGGCCTCTCTGCCTTTCTGCTGAAGGCATCCACAACTACATTCGAGTTGCCCGAATGATAAAGAATGGTAATATCATAATATTTTAGTAACTTAAGCCATTTGTGCTGCCTCAAACTGAGATACCTTTGCTTGAACAAATTCTGCAAGTTGCGATGATTAGTGTAAACCTCATAAGAAACCCCATAAAGATAATGCCTCCGGATCTTAAGAGCATGAGCAATCGCGACCAACTCAAAATCATGTACAGGGTAATTCTTCTCATGGGGGTTAAGTAGTCAAAGATGTCTTGGGCTTCTGGAAGCTCACCTCACAATCATCGGACCAATGGAACGGAGTACCCTTCTGGGTCAGTCTACTCAAAGGTGCTACAACAGATGAGAAGCCCTCCACAAACTGGCGATAATAACCTGGTAACCCTAAGATCTCCTGATCTTAGTCGTCGTAGTAGGACGAGGCCAACTCTGAACTGCCTCAATATTCTTGGGATCCACCTTAATACACTTGCTTGACACCACCTGCCCCAAGAATGCTACAGAATCTAGCCAAAACTCACACTTGGAGAACTTAGCATATAGCTTCTATTCCCGCAAGGTCAGAAGCACCACTCTCAAATGTTGCTCGTTCTCATCCATGCTACACAAGTAGATCAAAATGTCATCAATAAAGACAAGGAAAAACGAATTAATATATGTCTTGAACACCTTGTTCATCAAATCCATAAATGTTGTTGGGGCATTGGTCAAGCCGGACATCACTAGAAACTCATAATGACCATATCTAGTCTGGAAAGCAGTCTTCAGAACATCTGAATCCCGAATCTTCAACTGATGGTACCCCGATCTTAAGTCGATCTTAGATAACACCCTAGCACCCTAAAACTTGGCAAACAAATCATCAATCTGTGGTAACAGGTCCTTGTTCTTAATGGTAACTTTGTTCAACTGGCGGTAATCAATGCACATCCGCATAGTCCCATATTTCTTCTTCACAAAAAACAGTGGTGCACCCCAAGGTGATACACTTGTTATGACATACCCCTTTGCTAACAGCTTCTCAAGATGTTCATGAAACTCATTCGGAGTCAAATGGTGTGGTGGGGTAGATATAGTCTGGGTACCTGGAGCCAAATCAATGCAGAAATCGATATCGCGATCTGGTGGTGTGCATAGAAGATCAGAAGGAAATACATCGGAGAACTCCCGGACTACGGGTACTGAATCAATTATCAGAGTCTCTGTAGTAGTATCCCGAAAATAAGCTAGATAAGCCAAATAACCCTTCTCAACCATGTGTCAAGCATTCATAAAAGAGATGATCTGACTAGGTGTGCTGAGAGACAAACCGTTCCACTCCAATCTAGGCAACTCTGGAATCACCAAGGTAATAGTCTTGGCATGGCAATCAAGGATGGCGTGATATGGATATAACCATTCCATGCCCATGATGACCTCAAAGTCGTTCATATCAAGCAATAGAAGATCTGCTCTAGGCTCGTAGCCACAAAATGTAACAATGCAAGACAGATAGACGCGATCCACAACAACAGAATTGCCTACCGTTGTGGATACATAATCAGGAGTACCCAAGGACTTACGAGGAACATTCAGGAAATGAGCAAACAGATATGTTATGAATAGGTGGACCCAGGATCAAATAATATCGAAGCATCCCTACCACAGACAGATATTACATGTGATCACCGCATCTGAGGCCATTACATCTGGTCTGGTCGGGAAGGCATAGAATCTTGATGGAGCGTCACCTGCCTGGCCTCCACCTGTCTGGCCTCCACCTCTAGGACGACCCCTACCCACCTGCCCTCCATTTTTGGGTGCTCGGATGGCTGGTGTCGCTACTAGTGCTGTAATTAGAGGCTGAGAACCCTGCAGCGCTGCCTTGCCTCAAAGCTTAGGGCAGAACCTCCGCAAGTGGCTGAAATCCCCGCACTCGAAACAACCTCTCGGTACGAATGGCTGCTTACCTAAAGTCTGATCCTGATGGCCTGAATACCCACTGGAGGAACCCTGAATAGCTGGTAGGCGGTAGGAACTCTCTTGAACGACACTTAAATAAGGTCGAAATGGAGCACCCCGAGAAGGAGGCAGTGCTGGATATGTGGGCCTGATGTGCTGACAGCTTATGAATTGACCTCTGCCCCCTATTGATACCCAATTTTTCCTCAATATTATTTTTCAAACTTCCATATATACCTCAAAATCACTTTTCATAATAATTGGCATTTTTCCATAATTTTACCAATTTATTATTCTATTTATTTAGTGTTTTATATTCAATAATTATTCATAAATCTCATTACAAATAATTTCAAATTAATTCTTAGCTCAATATACCATTATAGTCCTATCAGGATTTAATTCATTCATAAATTAGTCAATTTTGGCATTATTTAATTATAATTACAGCAATTTTATAATTATAGCCTAACTGTATATTTTATACCATTTTAATCACTGATTAGCCGTTTTATATTTTATATTAGCTAATTACCTTAACTTTATTTATTTAACCTCAATTTCATTTTTTATATAATTATTAGATATTTTTATTTAATTATTTATCTATTTTAATGGGTGTTTAACTTATAGCCATTTCTTAATTTCAATTTCAGTCTTATTTACCCAAACCCACAGCCCAATTAAACTGACCCAACAACCAAAGGCCCAATTCCTAAATACCCGACCCAATCCCCCGTTTCAATCTGAGCCGTTGATTAATTCAAATCAACGGCCCAGATCAAAACTTACCAAAATTAACTAAGGCTTACCCCCCACCCCCTCCGACCTCTCATTTTCCCGGTCGCTCATTCTCTCTCTATCTCTCTCTGGTTCTCTCTGGTTCTCTCTAGAACCTTCCCTTTCCTCCCCCCTTCGATGAAGCTTGTTCATCTTCTCCGGCTGGTTCCCTCGCCGAAAAACTATGGCTTCCCATCATCTCCAGGTTATTTGTTCGCCTTACACCGGTCTGATGGCACCCTAAGGTCCTCAGGCGGACCTGGAGCGGTTCACTCACCTCTCATGGTCCCCCATGCCACTTTCCGGCCACCTTCGACCGTCTGAGTAAGAGCTACTACTTTCCCGGCTAACGCCAGCGACATCTTTAAAGTTTTTCTTGTTTCTCTGGGTTCCATGAAACCCTAACTCATGATATCTTTCCGATTTCTTCTAGATCTGCCTTAGATCTATGTATATCGTGAAGCTTTTACATGTTTTTCTTTGAAGAGCCTTCTTATTTTAAACGATCTTTCATCTTCAATCTTGGGTTTCATAACCCTTTCTTTTAAATGGTTTTCATACGATTTTCCAGTATCCTTTTAAGATTTCCATTGTGTTTAATGTTTTATTGAAGTCTCTCTCTTTATCTGAGTTTTGAAAACCCTAATCTTTCACCTTGGGTCTCTGAATACATGTTTGCATATGTGCTTTATGATTCTCTGAAGTTTTTACCCTGTGATGTTCGTATATGTTTCTGACTTTCTTACTCTCTCTACGTTCCTTCATGTTTACCCTATAATACACATGAATCCTTAGCTTGTATGATTTTACTCTACTGAGATTGCTAGGGTTTAAGATTTCTTGAACATTGTCTATTTAATTCGTGTTATTTTTCCTTAGTTGATACTGGCATTATTTGAATCCTTGATTCCCTCAGATTAGTATCCTTCACAATCCCTTAAGGTGATACACTACTGGTTTTGACCCACGAGTTATTCACTTGCCTTATTTGATTAAATCTACTGTTTAATCGATTTTAACTAGGATTTTCTAAACCTAGACCAATTTTTTATTCTGTACACTGAGATTATTTTCCTATGTGGTATTCCAATCATATGAGATACTTTCCTTAGTTAAGAATGACTCTTGTGATTTTAGTCCCATCCGTGATTCTTTGACTAATTTTCAGAATTGACTTATGCTTTTTACCATATAAATGCACTCAGTATATAATTTCATTGCTTGAGATACTATGTACTTGACCTTATTACATGCCACATTCTTTACTACTCCTATTATGGTATAAACAGCTTTCTAAGTGATTCTTTCCTTATTTTGATACATTTTACACCCGTTTGAATCATGACTCCTTGGTTGAAGGGAGTCCAGACCTCTGATTGTTTTTAATTGGTACTATTTCTATAATTATGTTACTCTGTACTCGTTTTAAGAACTATATATACACTCTACTCATTCATCACACACATAGACATAGACACATAGACATAGACACAGACACATAGATACAGACACACAGACACAGACACACAAACATAGATGCAAAAACTGATTTGTGCACTCCTTTCACAACAAAATAGTTTCATACTCTCTTCACTCTCTCTTCTGTGCTACTTGCTATTACTTTAAGTGAGCCGGTTGTAGCCAAGGCTGACTACTGTGCATCTCCTGTCTCTGCTTGCATTATTGTTTTCTTCAACATACGGTTATGTTCTGATTTAAGCTTCAGTCACCAAACCAATATGTTTCTATTAATGGTTCAGTTCCTTGTATTTCTTATATGTTTCTACTTGTGGTTCTGTTGTTCAACATGCATTTATAATTCTGAATCTCTTTTACATGTCTATTTTAACTTTACCCTGAATGATCAATGTGTCTCTCTGCACTCAGCCTCTGTTCTTTATATGCATCTCCATGCCTATGACTAATATGTTAACTCAGTCATGATGTTAGTTGTTTGGTTGATATGTTGCTCTAATTTGACACTTAGTCACATCCCTGAACCCTTAGAAACCCCTTTGATTATGTGTATATGTATGAACCCGCCTACTTCACTGGTTGTGTATTTGTTCTTCAAACCTCTCACCATTGTTTGTGATTGTTGGACCACCCTGGGTCCTCTATGTATGTTGGCTTTGTTTGTTTTGAGTTGTAAACTGTTCTCGACAAACGAATCCTTATTTTGAAAAGGATGATCTTTACTAAAAGTCCTTTTTCTTTTCAAACTAGTTTTCAACAATGTTTTACTTAAACTTCCTAAACTATGAGCACACCTCACTCTACTCCTAGCTTCTTAAGTTC
Organism: Nicotiana undulata; assembly: GCA_005239495.1. Lineage (NCBI taxonomy): Eukaryota > Viridiplantae > Streptophyta > Magnoliopsida > Solanales > Solanaceae > Nicotiana > Nicotiana undulata. The sequence goes on along the minus strand of ML292350.1, from coordinate 971 downwards.
AGCCCCCTTCGTGTGAGCACTGCTTTGGGAACCCTTTGAGTACCCACTGAACTCTAACACACAAGGCTGGCATTCCCACACTGCACTTACTCCCTCTTGTCTAGGAAACATGGGTGTGAGCACTGCCTGGGATCCTCCGAGGTCCTTAGGAACTCCAACACACCCGGATTATGAAAGGTTATGGCATATGGCACTAAGGACCTGGAGACTTGGGCCAATTGGTAGGCTCCCTATAGTGTAACTTCTTAATTTTCTTATTTACTTATGTAATTCGTGCAACACTGGTTTGTAATAACTGATTGTAAAAACGATTCTGGGGTTGGATAGTGAAATGGGTGGGGTACGCATACTTAGTATAGGCACGGGTAGAGATCATGCCTATAGGATTTACTTTCCTTATGTGTGCTATACGAACCATGTCTAGGCACAATAAGCATGCTGTAACGACCCGACCGGTCGTTTTGCGTTATCGGACCCCTTTTTCCTAAATGAGATTTATTTTGAATTTATAAGTATCACGCTATTTCAGACAAGGGATAAGTAAATTTTTTAATGTGAGAGGGTAAGCAAATCGGAAAAAAAAATGAAAATGAGTTTCATCGAGGTTTGACATTTTGGAATAAAATACGGCTCGAGCTAAAATACCCGATATTTATGGATTAGTACCATATAAGGTACCACATGGCCATAATAGTAAGGTATGTGAAAAACGAAAATNACATAAAACTCTTAGTAATAGAAATCATAGACATTTATTTCAAATTCAAAAGCATTCAAGAAACAGAAACTTAAATCTAACGAGTTTCTAACAGAAATTCTTACAACCAAACCAATTCGAATTAAAATTGTTAGAACAGTTCAACGTAAAAAATTTGCGATCCTAAGGGAGTACGGTACAATATTTTCCAAGAATATTATACGGATTTTTCCTACTTTAATTACGAGTCCTCGGGCGTAGAGTTCGGAGTTGC
>MDKH01124335.1:0-14142 GCA_005239495.1 Nicotiana undulata | reverse complement strand
CACACTCCTAAGTCCCAAATCACCTAACGAAGCTATCCGAATCATAAAATACGCATTACGAGGTCGTTTACCAATAAGTCAACTCTTAGTTGACTTTTTCCTCATTTTAAGGCTATTCTTAAGGACTAAGTTACTAAATTCTCATTTAACCATTTCGATTTCAAGCCTATCAACTCTAACACATTAATAATAGAATAACCAACATATAACAAGCCACTAACAACAGTTATAATGTAGGTTTCGCATAACGACAGACCGGGTCGTTACAGTATTGGAGTTTTAGTTTATAAATTGAATTTTTTGGATATGAATTGAGCCTTTAGGATATGAATTGAGCCTTTAGCATATGAATTGAACTTTTAGGATATGAATTGGGCTTTTAGTTTATCTATTGTAATATTAATTTATAAATATAAATTTTTGAATATGAATTGAGCCTTTAGGATATGAATTGAACTTTTAGGATATGAATTGTACTTTTAGTTTATGTATTGTAATTTAAGTTTATAAATTGAAATTTTTGGATATGAATTGAGCCTTTAGGATATGAATTGAGCCTTTAACATATGAATTGAACTTGTAGGATATGAATTGGGCTTTTAGTTTATGTATTGTAATATTAATTTATAAATTTAGATTTTCGGATATGAATTGAGCCTTTAGGATATGAATTGAGCCTTTAACATATGAATTGAACTTGTAGGATATGAATTGGGCTTTTAGTTTATGTATTGTAATATTAATTTATAAATTTAGATTTTCGGATATGAATTGAGCCTTTAGGATATGAATTGAGCCTTTAGGATATGAATTAAACTTTTAGGATATGAATTGAGCTTTTAGTTTATGTATTGTAATATTAATTTATAAATTTAAATTTTTGGATATAAATTGAGCCTTTAGGATATGAATTGAACTTCTAGGATATGAATTGGACTTTTAGTTTATGTATTGGAATTTTAGTTTATAAATTTAAATTTTTGGATATGAATTGAGCCTTTAGGATATGAATTGAGCCTTTGGATATGAATTGAGCCTTTAGGATATGAATTGAACTTTTAGGATATGAATTGGGCTTTTAGTTTATGTATTGTAATATTATTTAAATTTTCGGATATGAATTGAGCCTTTAGGATATGAATTGAACTTTTAGGATATGAATTGGGCTTTTAGTTTATGTATTGTAATATTAATTTATAAATTTAAATTTTTGGATATGAATTGAGCCTTTAGGATATGAATTGAACTTTTAAGATATGAATTGGACTTTTAGTTTATGTATTATAATTTTAGTTTATAAGTTAAAATTTTTGGATACGAATTGAGTCTTTAGGATATGAATTGAGCCTTTAGCATATGAATTGAACTTTTAGGATATGAATTGGGCTTTTAGTTTATGTATTATAATATTAATTTATAAATTTAAATTTTTGGATATGAATTGAGCCTTTAGGATATGAATTGAACTTTTAGGATATGAATTGGGCTTTTAGTTTATGTATTATAATATTAATTTATAAATTTAAATTTTTGGATATGAATTGAGCCTTTAGGATATGAATTGAACTTTTAGGATATGAATTGGACTTTTAGTTTTTGTCTTGGAATTTTAGTTTATAAATTGAAAATTTAGGATATGAATTGAGCTTTTAGTTTATGTATTGTAATATTAATTTATAAATTTAAATTTTTGGATATAAATTGAGCCTTTACGATATGAATTGAACTATTAGGATATGAATTGGACTTTTAGTTTATGTATTGAAATTTTAGTTTTTATATTGAAATTTTAGGATATGAATTGAACTTTTAGATATGAATTGAAATTTTTGTGTATGAATTGAAATTTTAGGATATGAATTGACCCTTTAGGATATGAATTGAACCTTTAGGATATGAATTGAACTTTTGTGGATATGAATTGAAATTTTAGGATATGAATTGGACTTTTAGTTTGAATTGAAATTTTAGGATATGAATTGAGCCTTTAGGATATGAATTGGACTTTTGTGGATGTGAATTGAAATTTTAGGATATGAATTGAACCTTTAGGATATGAATTGAAATTTTTGTGTATCAATTGAAATTTTAGGATATGAATTGAGCCTTTAGGATATGAATTGAACCTTTAGGATATAAATTGAAATCTTAGGATATGAATTGAAATTTTAGGATATGAATTAAAATTTTAGGATGTGCAATAGGAATTATCCTAATCGGCGGGGATTGCGGGAGGATTTTGTAGAAGAGGTTGATGACTTTATTAGACATACAATGGAACTTCCACCAAGAATAACTTGGATACAGTACCTGGTAGAGTAGATCTTCAATTGTTGTTCTCATTAGTGACAATGATGATGAGAAGGCAATGACATGTGTTTCAAACAGTGATGGTGTAGGTAGGAATTTAACATTTCCTACGTAGATAAAAGAAAAGGTTATAGAGGAATTGTCTTCTTCATTTTCCAAGAGGAAAAGAAGTTTAATTGAGAGTGACAAGGTTGATGGTAATGAAAAGTTGTCCGTTGCTCATGGCAGTTCCCATAAAACGGGGATCATAAGACTTTGTGATGACAAAGACGAAAGGAAGTTTTATTCTCAACTTTCTTGCAAGTCTGATCCGTACAAGCTTAATGAGATTGGTGATATTTCTTCTGATTCAGACAATGATTTGAGTGACAAAAGTATGGAAATGCTAATCAAAAGAATTAAAGGTAAAACGCTTCTCTAAGGAAGATAAGTTTGGAGAAATATGTTGCCTATAAAGTGCACATATCACGTTCATGCAGAGTTCAACATCCTTCTCTTCCAAGAAAAACGTTTTACCTTTAATTCTTTTGATTAGCATTTCCATACTTTTGTCACTCAAATCATTGTCTGAATCCGAAGAAATATCACCAATCACATTAAGCTTGTACAGATCAGACTTGGAAAAAAGTTGAGAATAAAACTTCCTTTCGTCTTTGTCATCACAAAGTCTTATGATCCCCGTTTTATGAGAACTTCCATGAGCAACAAATATCTTTCCATTACCATCAACCTTGTCACTCTCAATTAAACTTCTTTTCCTCTTGGAAAATGAAGTAGAGAATTCCTCTATAACCTCTTCTTTTATCTGCTTAGGAAATGTTAAATTCTTACCTACACCATCACTGTTTGAAACACATGCCATTGACTTCTCATCATCATTGTCTCTAATGAGAACAACAATTTATCAAAGACACACCCTGCCAGGTATTGTATTCAAGTTATTCTCTATATCCAAGTTCATCCCGAGTAATATTACTACGAGGATAATCACCAAAGCCACCAGACAACTTTATGATGCCAATGAAGCAAGATGAGCTATTCAATGAGACTCATATTGTAAAGAAGAAGAAAGAGACTGATCCAGAAAGGTGGGTCGAGGGCCGAGCCTCGACTATACATGTAAGCTTTTTACTTTTCATTAAGTATTTTGATTTAATTTTATATTAAATTTCAAATACTAATTCTATGTAATTTTTCTTATAGGGTCGCTTCACATCTGACGTGGAGGAATTCATACGCAGTCATCCACCTAATGAGTTGGGCGAGGCAATCCAACTTTCGGACGAGGATGTTGAAAGAACACTTAGTTTTATATACTTAGTTTTCCTTAGTTACTTTTATATACTTTGAACTAGACAACAGAACCAATTTTCGAATGGGCTTGTAATAAGCGTTAACTTAGTTTTGTTAGTTTAATGTGTTAGCTCTATTGAACTTTATACTTTGTTGGTTTTAATATTGTTGTTAATATTGTTATTGTTGTTGTTGTTGGTATTGTTGTTGTTGTTGCTTGTAATAGGATTTGGTATGCTGGCAGGTGGTGTAGCTGCCAAAACAGGCAGTTTCTGCCAAAATTATACCCAGAAAAGCGACCAACTTTGGTCGCTTTTCTATTTAAATTTTTTTTCTGGGAAATAGCGACCAAGGTTGGTCGGTAATTAACCCAGATTATCAGAATAGCGATCAACTTTGGTCGCTATTCTAATAAAAAAAGAATATGGATATTAGCGACCAATGTTGGTCGCTTAAGTATAAAAAAAATTAAAAGAACTAAAAAAAAGCGACCAACATTGGTCGCTATTTTCCAGGTTTTAAAATATAATATTTGATTTACAGACCAAATGTAACGACCCGGTCTGTCGTTACATAAAACCTGCATTTTAATTATTGTTATTGACTGGATATAGATTGGTTATACTGTATATGACGTATTAGAGTTGATAGGCTTGAACTCGAATGGTTTTAGTGAGAGTTCAGTCAATTAGCCTCTAAAAATAACCTTAAAATGGAAAAAGTCAACTAAGGGTTGACTTATTGGTAAACGAACTCGGAATGCGAATTTTATGGCTCGGATAGCTTCGTTAGATGATTTGGGACTTAGGAGTGTGTTAAGAATAATTTTGTGATGTCCGGTGTAGAATTAGGCTTGAATTGGTGAAAGTTAGTTTTTGGCGATTTCGTGGAAAATAGTCTATCGGGGTCGGAATGGAATTCCGACAGTTGGAACAGGTTCGTAATGTTATTTTGGACTTGTCTACAAAATTTCAGATCAATCAGAATTGTTTTGAATAGTTTCGGCATCGTTGATGGATTTTAGAAATATCAACATTCTTAGGCTTGAATCCGATGTAAATTTGGTGTTTTGATGTTAGTTTTGGTGTTTTGAGAGTGAAACTAAGTTTGAATGATGTTATGGGATATGTTGGTAAGTTTGGTTGGGGTCCCGAGGGATTCGGGATTGTTTCGGGTGATTAACGGACTCATTTGGACTTAGAACAATTGCTGGTTTTCTGGTTTTTGTGCACAGTGATTTTGTTCACTGCGATCGCGGGTGAAGTAGTGCGATCACAGAGAGTTAATTATGGTCAGGCTCAGATTGTTCTATGCGATCGCGAGAAGGAAGGTGCGATCGCGGAGTAGAAGGAGGATAAGTCAGTGCGATCACGTGGAATAGGCTGCGATCGCACATAGGAAGATAGGTGCTTGGGGTCGCTGGGGGTTTTCACAATGCGATCGCGTGCCTTTGGCTGTCACGGAGGTCTGAGAATTTTGGTCAATGCGATCGCGGGGCTTTGACCGCGATCGCAGAGAATAAATACATGGGCAGTTTATTAAAAGCCCTTCTGCGACCTAGACCTTATGTTACACCATTGTTGAGCTGAGGAGAGCTTTTTGGACGAATTTTGAAGGAGAAAATTAGTGGGTAGCACAGAGGTAAGTAATTTGATTATTAAAACTCGTTTATGGATGATTAAAGACCATAATCCCACCCTTTAATTCATGAAAAATAGTAGAAAAATAGGATTTTGGGGCATGAGGTTATGAGACCTTTAGGGGTCGATTTGAGGGGTCAAACAGACTCCGATTTTGGTGTTCTTTATATGTACGAAATCGTGAGAAGATGAAGAACACTTTTCTATAAAAATTTCTGAGTTTCGGGATGCGGGCCTGGGGGTCGGGTTTTGCCCGGTTTCGGTTTTTGAGTAAATTTTGATAATTTTCGATTGGAACTTGTTTATTAAGCACATATTGATGATAAAAATCTAAACTTGGTAGATTTGGAGCCTTTCACAGGTTGATTCGAGAGGCAAGCGCATCGCGGAATAATTTCGGGCTAGTTTTGAGGTGAGTAATGTCTTTAAATCCTGTCCTGAGGCTATGAAACCCCGGACTATGCACCCTTTCAAGGGGTTTGAAATAATAAGGTGGAAACTTTGGAACATATTTCCTATTTAGGGGACTATTGAGTTGCGAAACCGATTTTTAAGCCTTTGCTTAATTAGTATTTATACATTATGATATGTTTTGGGCTGTAAGCCGTGTTTGGGGCCTAGTGCCGACTTGTTTACCCTTCGGGGGTTATGTTTTACTATTTTCCTCACTGATATGTTATGATTTTTACTCAGTCTTTTCTGTGAAATTATTTTGACACTTAAAGTATTTTGATACTACTTCTTGAAAATGAAACACTGTTTTTGGGGCGAGAACCCGTAATATTTATGGCCTGAAGGGCAAATTGAGAGTGTCTGACTGAGTGAGGCTGCTGGCCTATATTGTGAGGGTGATATGATATGAGTGAGCCCGCGGGCCTATATTGTGTGTGATTTATGCCATGCTGTGGCTTATTATAGCGCTTGGGTTGTAGGAGCCCCTCTGGAGTCTGTAACACACCCCCTAGTGAGTGCTGGTACCGATTGAGTGATGCCCGCGGGGGCTTATGATGAGTGATTGTGAGGATGCCTGATGATTGTGAGGTTGCCTGATTGGCAGAGTGATTGTGAGGTTGCATGATGGGCAGAGTGATTGTGAGGTTGCCTGATGGGCAGAGTGATCGTGAGGTTGCCTGATGCGCTGATACTAAAAGATATTGTTACAAGAAATGATTATGGCCCGAGGGGCAGTTATGAAGATTTCTACTGAGTTTTCAAACTATGATTTACTTCGTTTTTCAACTGGTTTTCACTGAGAATTTTATTGAGATAAACTGATATTGTACTGGTTTTCAAAGGATTTCTGAAACTGATTTCGAACTTATTATTTGATGAATACTACATGGTGACTTGGTGTTTTTACTGGTTTGTGGAATTGTGTACATGTTCTGTGTGTTTATATTACTCAGACTATGATGTAGTTCCATTACTATTGAGTTGGCGTACTCATAAAGACTCCCTGTGCCTCTGTGCATAGATCGAGGTACTAGCTCGCAGCAGTAGCTGACGTAGGTTCGATAACAGCATTTCACGGGATTTTGAGGTAGCTGTCCAGCGTCCACAACTTCTCCACTTCCCTTCCCTATTAGCTTTAGCATTTGATTCTGAGACATATTATAGTTTTAGCAGAGTTAGATTTAATTATTCTTAGATGCTCATGACTATTGACTCCAGTTCTTGGGAGGTTTGTTCAGGCTAATAAGGGAACACTAATACTTATTTATATTATTTAGGCTATAGTTGCATGCTTATTATTTAATTGTGAACTGTTATAATTGGGCAAAAGCCTAGTAATGTGATGGTTGGCTAGCCTAGTTCCACGATAGGCGCCATCACGGCCTGTTAGGATTTGGGGTTGTGAAAAGTTGGTATCAGAGCACTAGGTTACATAGGACTCAACGGTCATGAGCAGGTTTAGTAGAGTCTTGCGGATTGATACGGAGACGTCTGTACTTATCTTCGAGAGGCTGCAGAACTTTTAGGAAACATCTCTATTTTCTTGAACTCTTTCGTTCCAATCTATTGATTCTTGAAATCTAAACATACGCTGTTTCATTCTCTCACAGACGGTGAGGACACGCAATACCGATCAGGGTGACCAGGCACCAGCCAAACCCACAAGGGGTCGAGGCCATGGTAGAGGTTGGGGACCAGCTCAGGTAGCAGTCGGGGTAGTACCACAGGATCCCCCTATCGTTCAGGATCAGGTTCCAGCCGATGGTGCTCCAGCGAGATAGGCTCAGGCACCGACAGTGCCTATTGTTATTTCGGGTCTTCAGGAGACCCTAGATCAGATATTAACGGTGTGAGTTGCTATGTATACCACTTCCAATGCAGCTCAGGCCGGGGGAGGCAATCAGACTCCAGTTGCCCGGACACCTGAACAGGTTGTACGGGGTATTCAGGCACCAGGAGCAGCCCCAGCTCAGCCGGTTGCTCCAGCTCAGGATTTTTTGGTCGCTGCTATGCCTGAGGATGAGTAGCGCAGGTTGGAGAGGTTTAGCGGACTTAAGCCTCTGACTTTCAGCGGTACAGAGGGTGAGGATGCCCAAGGATTTCTGGATAAATGCCAGAGGATACTACATACTGTGGTTATTCTAGAGACCAGTGGGGTCTCGTTTGTTACATTTCAGTTTGCGGGTGCTGCTTTTACTTAGTGGGAGTCATTCGAGAGGCGTAGGCCGGTTGGTTCAGCACCTCTCACCTGGCAACAGTTCTCCACGATCATTTTTGGAGAAATATGTTCCTCAGTCCCACAGAGAGGAGCAACGTAGGTAGTTTGAGTAGCTGCGCCAAGGATAATTATTAGTCACCCAGTACGAGATGAGGTTTTCTGAGTTAGCCAGACATGCGTCTGAAATTGTCCCTACTGACAGGGAGAGGATTAGGAGGTTTGTAGATGGTCTCTCGTATTAGCTTCGGATTTTGATGACCAGAGAGAGGGTGTCTGGAGTCACATTTGAGCAGGTTGTTGATATTTCTCGGGATATTGAGTCGGTTCGTAGGCAGGATCGTGAGGAAAGAGAGGTCAAGAGGCCTCGAGGATCATGAAATTTCAGTGGTGCCCCTTCCAGAGGGCAATTTCAGCCCAACAGAGGTCGTTCATTTAGACCTCCACAATCAGTTCTCCCAGCTTACAGTGGTGTGTTGTTGAGGCAGGGTCCTCGCAATTCTCATCAGGGACGTTCATCTTTTAGTGCCCTTCCAGCTCAGAAATCCGCCCGAGCATCATCTTATTAGGGTTCTTCTATGCATGGTTCGTCTGGTGGTTATCATGGTGGCAGGGGTTTTCATTAGTTTTTATCTCCAGCTCCAGGAAATTGTTATGAGTGTGGAGAGTTCGAACATGAGTGGAGGCAGTGTCCCCGTCGTCCTAATAGTGCAGCTCAGCAGAGGGTTCAACCCCGGTTATTTCACCACCTACCCAGGCCGCTAGGGGTGGTGGTCAGGCAGCTATAGGCCGTCCTAGATGGGGAGGTCGAGCAGGTGGAGGCCAACCACGTATTTATGCACTTCCGGCTAGGCCTGATGCTATGGCGTCAGATGCAGTGATTACATGTACTATTTTAGTTTGTCACACCGATGCTTTGGCTTTATTTGACCCTGGTTCCACGTACTCCTATGCCTCATCCTATTTTTCTCATTTTTTGAATATGCCCCGTGAGTCTCTAGTTACTTCTGTTCATGTTTCAACTCCGATGGGTGGTACTATTGTTGTGGACCGTGTGTATCGGTCGTGTCTTATATCTATTGGGGGTCTGTAGACCTGAGTGGACTTGATGTTACTGAGTATGGTAGATTTTGATGTAATTCTGGGCATGGATTGGTTATCCCCATGTCATGCTATTCTTGATTGTCACACTAAGACTGTTACCTTAGCTATGCCCGGAGTTCCGAGAGTTGAGTGGAGGGGGTCTATAGAGCACGTACCTAGCAGAGTGAGTAATTATTTAAAGGCTCAGCGTATGGTTGAGAAAGGATGTGAATCATATCTTGCGTTTGTGAGGGATGTTAGTAGTGAGACTCCATCTGTTGATTTTGTTCCCGTAGTCCGTGATTTTCCAGATGTATTTCCTACAGACCTGCCAGACATGCCACCTGATAGGGATATTGATTTTGGTATCGACCTGGTGCCAGATACTCATCCTATCTCTATTTCACCTTACCGTATGGCACCAACAGAGTTGAAGGAGTTAAAAGAGCAACTTCAGGAACTCTTAGATAAGGGGTTCATTCGGCCTAATGTGTTGCCTTGGGGTGCGCCGATGTTGTTTGTGAAAAAGAAGGATGGTTCGATGCACATGTGTATTGATTATAGACAGTTGAATAAGGTTACAGTGAAGAATCGTTATCCGTTACCTCGTATTGATGACTTATTTGATCAGCTTCAGGGAGCTAAGGTATTCTCCAAAATTGACTTGAGGTCGGGGTATCATCAGTTGAAGATTCAGGATTATGATATTTCGAAGACGCCTTTCAGGACCAGATACAGTCATTATGAGTTTCTGGTTATGTCATTTGGGCTGACCAATTCCCCAACAGCGTTCATGCAATTTATGAACAGCGTGTTTCAGCCCTACCTTGATACATTCATTATTGTGTTCATTGATGACATCCTGGTTTATTCTCGTAGCCAGGAAGAGCATGCTCAGCACTTGAGAATCATGTTGCAGAGATTGAGGGAGGAGAAGCTTTATGCAAAATTCTCTAAGTGTGAGTTTTGGCTTGGTTCAGTAGCTTTCTTGGGGCACGTGGTGTCTAGTGAGGGTATTCAGGTTGATTCGAAGAAGATTGAGGCGGTGCAGAGTTGGCCTAGACCGTCTTCAGCTCCAAAGATTCGGAGTTTCCTTGGTCTGGCGAGTTACTACCGTCGCTTTGTGGAAGGATTTTCTTCTATTGCTTCACCTCTGACCAAATTGACACAGAAGGGTGTTCTATTCAGATGGTCCGATGAATGTTAGGAGAGCTTTCAGAAGCTCAAGTCAGCATTGACCACAGCTCCGGTATTAGTGTTGCCTACTGGTTCGAGTTCTTATATGGTTTATTGTGATGCTTCTAGAGTTGGCTTGGGAGCACTGTTGATGCAGGACGGTAGGGTGATTGCCTACGCGTCGAGGCAGTTGAAGGTGCACGAGAAGAATTATTCAGTGCACGATCTTGAGTTAGCTGCCATTGTCCATGCCTTGAAAATTTGGCGGCATTATCTGTATGGAGTGCAGTGTGATATTTTCACCGATCATCAAAGCTTGCAGTATCTGCTAAGGCAGAAGGACTTGAATTTGCAACAGAGGAAATAGTTGGAGCTTCTCAAGGATTATGACTTGACTATTTTATATCATCCGGGGAAGGCCAACGTGGTGGCCGATGCCTTGAGTCGTAAAGCCGAGAGTTTGGGAAGTCTAGCTTGTCTTTCAGCAGCAGAGCGACCTTTAGCCCTTGATGTTTAGGATTTAGCGGGTCAATTAGTGAGATTGGACTTGTCAGACCCTCCACGGATGGTAGCTAGCATGGCTTCCCGATCTTCTTTATTTGATCAGATTAAGGCCCGACAATATGATGACCGGCACTTATTAGTTCGTCAGGATAGAGTTCGTCGGGGTGATTCCAGAGATGTGACTATTGGTGATGATGGAGTTATGAGGATGCATGTCCGTATTTGCATGCCCAACATGGATGGTATTCGAGAGTTGATATTAGGAGAGGCTTAAAGTTTGCGGTATTCTATACATCCAGGTGCCGCGAAGATGTATCAGAATCTGAAACAACATTATTGGTGGAAGCGGATGAAGAGAGATATTGTTGAGTATGTAGCACGGTGTCTCAACTACCAGCAGGTCAAGTATGAGCACTAGAGACCAGGTGGTTTGCTTCAGAGATTAGATATTCCGGAGTGGAATTGGGAGCGAATTATGATGGATTTTGTAGTTGGGCTTCCATGGACTGCGAAGGGTTTTGATGCTATTTGGTTCATTGTGGATAGATTGACCAAGTCCGCGCATTTCATTCATGTCAGTACCACTTATACTTTAGAGCGGTTAGCTGGTATTTACATTAAGGAGATTGTCCGGTTGCATGGAGTTCCGGTTTCTATTATTTCTGAAAGAGATACTAAGTTCACATCTCAGTTTTGGAAAGCTGTATAGAAAGGTATGGGTACCGATGTAGAGTTGAGCACTGCATTTCACCCTCATACCGACGGGAAGTCGAAACAGACTATTCAGATATTGGAGGATATGGTACGGGCTTGTGTGATTGATTTTGGTGGTTCATGGGATCCATTTCTGCTATTAGCGGAGTTGCATATAATAATAGCTATCAGTCCAGTATTCAGATGGCCTCGTATGAGGCTTTATATGGTAGGAGGTGTAGATCTTCAGTTGGTTGGTTCGAGCCTGGTGAGGCTAAGTTATTGGGCACATACTTGATTCAGGATGCGTTGGAGAAGGTGAAGTTGATTCAGGAGTGACTTCGCACAGCGCAGTCTAGACATAAGAGTTATGCGGACTGGAAGGTTCGGGATGTTTCATTTATGGAAGGTGAGAAGGTACTGCTAAAAGTATCACCCATGAAGGGTGTTATGAGGATCGGAAAGAGAGGAAAGCTGAGTCCGCGATTTATTGGTCCTTTTGAGGTGCTTCAGAAGGTTGGAGAGGTGGCTTATAGACTTGCCGTGCCACCCATCTTGTCGGGTGCTCATCCGGTGTTTCATGTGTCGATGCTCAGAAAATACGTTGGTGATCCGTCTCATGTGTTAGACTTCAACACAGTTCAGCTCAAGGGTGATATGCCATATGAGGTGGAGCCAGTAGCAATTTTGGCTCCTGAGGTTAGAAAGATGAGATCTAAGGAGATAGCATCAGTGAAGGTGCAGTGGAGAGGTCAGCCAGTAGAGGAGGCTACTTGGGAGACCGAGCGGGAGATGCAGAGCAAATATCCTCACTTGTTTGAGACTCCAGGTATGTTTCTAGACTCGTTCGAGGACGAACGTTTGTTTAAGAGGGGGAGAACGTAACGACTCGGTCTGTCATTACGTAAAACCTGCATTTTAATTGTTTTAATTGACTGGATATAGATTGGTTATACTGTATTTGACATATTAGAGTTGATAGGCTTGAAATCGAATGGTTGTAGTGAGAGTTCAGTCAATTAGCCTCTAAAAATAGCCTTAAAATGGAAAAAGTCAACTAAGGGTTGACTTATTGGTAAACGATCTCGGAATGCGAATTTTATGGCTCGGATAGCTTCGTTAGGTAATTTGGGACTTAGGAGTGTGTTCAAAATAATTTTGTGATGTCCGGTGTAGAATTAGGCTTGAATTGGTGAAAGTTAGTTTTTGGCGATTTCGGTCGGCAGTGGAAAATAGGCTATCGGGATCGGAATGGAATTCTGACAGTTGAAACTGGTTCGTAATGTTATTTTGGACTTGTCTACAAAATTTCAGGTCAATCGGAGTTGTTTTGAATAGTTTCGGCATCGTTGGTGTATTTTAGAAATATCAAAGTTCTTAGGCTTGAATCCGATATAAATTTGGTGTTTTGATGTTAGTTTTGGTGTTTTGAGAGTGCAACTAAGTTTGAATTATGTTATGAGATATGTTGGTATGTTTGGTTGGGGTCCCGAGGGGCTCGAGATTGATTTCGGGTGATTAACGCACTCATTTGGACTTAGAACAATTGCTGGTTTTCTGGTTTTTGTGCACAGTGATTTTGTTCACTGCGATCGCGGGTGAAGTAGTGTGATCACAGAGAATTAATTATGGTCAGGATCAGATTGTTTTATGCGATCGCGAGAAAGGAGGTGCGATCGCGGAGTAGAAGGAGGACAAGTCAGTGCGATTGCGTGGAATAGGCTGCGATCGCACAGAGGAAGATAGGTGCGTGGGGTCGCTAGGGGTTTGCACAATGCGATCATGTGCCTTTGGCTGCGATCGCGGAGGTCTGAGAATTTTGGTCAACGCGATCGCGGGGCTTTTACCGCGATCACAGAGAATAAATACCTGGGCAGTTAATTAAAAGCCCTTATGCGACCTAGACCTTATTTTACACCATTGTTGAGCTGAGCAGAGCTTTTTGGACGAATTTTGAAGGGGAAAATTAGTGGGTAGCACAGAGGTAAGTAATTTGATTATTAAAACTCGTTTATGGGTGATTAAAGACCATAATCCCAACCTTTAATTCATAAAAAACAGTAGAAAAATAGGATTTAAGGGGCATGAAGTTATGAGACATTTAGGGGTCGATTTGAGGGGTCAAACAGACTCCGATTTTGGTGTTCTTTATATGTACGAAATCGTGAGAAGATGAAGAACACTTTTCTATAAAAATTTCTGAGTTTCGGGATGCGGGCCTGGGGGTCGGGTTTTGCCCGGTTTCGGTTTTTGAGTAAATTTTGATAATTTTCGATTGGAAATTGTTTCTTAAGCACATATTGATGATAAAAATCTAAACTTGGTAGATTTGGAGCCTTTCAGAGGTTGATTCGAGAGGCAAGCGCATCGCAGAATAATTTCGGGCTAGTTTTGAGGTAATTAATGTCTTTAAATCCTGTCCTGAGGCTATGAAACCCCGGACTATGCACCCTTTCACGGGGTTTGAAATAAAAAGGTGGAAACTTTGGAACATATTTCCTATTTAGGCACCTACTGAGTTGCGAAACCGATTTTTAAGCCTTTGCTTAATTAGTATTTATACATTACGATATGTTTTGGGCTGTAAGCCGTGTTTGGGGCCTAGTGCCGACTTGTTTACCCTTCCGGGGTTATGTTTTACTATTTTCCTCACTGATATGTTATGATGTTTACTCAGTCTTTTCTGTGAAATTATTTTGATACTACTTCTTTAAAATGAAACACTGTTTTTGGGGCGAGAACCCGTAATATTTATGGCCTGAAGGGCAAATTGAG